>PVHP010006982.1:33842-58795 GCA_004024765.1 Zapus hudsonius | reverse complement strand
GAATGTGTTCTGATAGATCGATCCTCAGCTGATGGCAGTTTGGATTTTACAACCTCGATGGAGCTATGTTGTTGGGGGCGGGCTTATGGGGTTATAAGCCAGCTTCCCCTTGCCAGTGTTTGGCACACCTTCCTGCAACTATTTCCAGTGTTGTGGCAGAGGTGATGTCCACCCGTCTGCTCGTGCCATCATCTTCCCTGCCAGGATGGAATCTCCCCTCGAGTCCATAAGCCTAATAAACCCATTCCTCCACAAGCCACTTTTGCTTAGGTTCTTTCTGCGCAGCAACTAGGAAGTTGACTGCAACAATGTGTGTGTGTGTGTGTGTGTGTGTGTGTTTAGTTTTGTTGATAACTTTGTCAGCTTGATCATTTTAGTAATCTTTGGTGGGTCTCTGATGTTGATCACAGGAAGGCAGCCATCTCAGTAGGGGACAGAATGTAAGGAAGCTCAGCTGGGCTAGAAACAAACATCTTTTCCTGGTAGAGCAGTGCTGGAAGGAAATTACAGAGACTCAGTGTATTAGTCAGGGGTTCTCTAGAAGAACAGAATGAAATAAAAAAAATAAAAGGATTTATTGAGTTAACTTAAAGCAGTCCCACAATTGCAGTCTGCAAGCACAAGAGTAAAGAAATCAGTAAACCTCTGAGTTCACGTGGCTGGATACCTCAGCACTGAAGGCCAAAACATTTCCTGGGGAGCCCATGGTCTTCAGGACAGACAGAAGGCTGAAGAAGCTTTTCTCAATGCCAACAAAGAGATGTACAACAAGAACCAACAGTCAGGCAGGCAGGGAGGCTGGGGGAGAGAGAAATTTCTTTCCCCTTTAGATAGCCTTAGGGCAGGTCTTGTTTGTGTGAAGAATGCTGTTCCACCAAAACAATACTGACTATTGCCAATGCTCTTGGTTACCCAACAGAGCTAAAAGGTAAGGCCCTACTACTGAAGACACCACGTACTGAGGTCAGGGGTCACTGAAAAATCAAGCTGGAACTAAGCTAAAAGCTTCCTGCTTACTGGCTAGCTACTATAGTGCCAGAAAGTTCTATGCTTGCTACTTGGAGAGAAAAATCAATCTTAATCAGGAATGGATCCTTCATGCCAGTCAACCAACCAATCAGACAAGATGTGCTCACTGGTGCAATAGTAACACATATGTTATGGGGGTAATCAACTCCTCTCTAATTGAATTTGAAGTCTGCTCTGTGGATAGGAATTCATACCTGGCGCTGAAAATCAAGTTAAATGCCTATGATATATAAGGTCATAGGAACTTAGGGAAGGCTACCACTGTTTTTTGTTTGTTTATTTGTTTTGTTTTGTGTTTTGGCTAAATTGCCACATTGTGCCCATCAAATTGCCTTCTACATGTATATTTTTATTATTCCCATTGATTAATGCTATTTTCATTTTTCCTTAAGAAGCTTCTTTTTACAGGTAACACTGAAAATGCAAAAGACTTAAGTCTTGTCTAGGTGATGAGAAGTGACACTTTAGTGCTCAGCACAGGACAAGACATCTCTATTACACTGGCTAGAATTCAAGGAACGTTGCGGAGGAAGTGGTAAGCATACACAGACATACACACACCCAAAAAGTAAAATAAAAACAACATCAAAACGAGTAGCTCTGCTCTCCCCTCACAACAATGAAATTCTTTTTTTGGGAATGGCATCGATACTGGAGGGTCTCCAAACTCATCAAAAAGCTGAAAACAAAATATTCCTGAAGCTCAGTGCTGCATATGATTTTAATATCACATCACCAAGGGTGAGAAAAAATTGTGGAAAAGGTGGCAGAAAGAACATAAGAGCCAGAGGCTTGAACAGAGTACTTGGGGATACTATCCTGCAGACATGGAAGGATGTGTGAAATCATGGTCACACAGTGGATGTTGCTACCTCCAAAAGATGTGCATAATACTGAGTCCATCAACATTTCAGCATAGATAATAGAGGAAGAAGAAAAACAGACATCAAAGCAGAAGATAGACCTAGAGGGAAAGAAGAGGGTGTTCACTGAAAACAGAGTGCAGGGTCCCTAGTGAGAGTAATGACAGGGAAAGGCCTGTTCATTTTCATAAAAGCAGTAAATTATGTCATCATAATTTGAGCCCTGGAAACTATTTAATTTTTTCATTATCTTATTTGTTTAAAGCTAATAGAACCAATTAAATATTCTTTCTCAGTCTGATATATTCCATTAATTACATAATAAACAAATATTCTCATGATATTTTTCAAATTATCAATTTAATATGACTGAAAATGAATGTAAAATTTTATATAAAGAAAATCCATAAAATAATGCAACTCCAACATTTTAGAACCAATTGAATATTTTTATTATATCATTATAATCACTTTTTTTTTTAAAATATTTTATTTATTCATTTTCAAGCAGAGAGAGAGAGAGAGAGAGAGAGAGAGAGAGAGAGAGAGAGAGAGAGAGAGAGAGAGAGAGAGAGCGCCAGGGCCACCATCTTGTGGGTCTGGCTTATGTGGGTCCTGGGGAATTGAACCGGGGGCCTTAGGCACTGGAGGCAAGTGCCTTAACCGCTAAGCCATCTCTCCAGCCCTATATCATTATAATCACTTTTACCCAGAACTCTCGTATCAAAGAATCTTTAGTTTTACTAAAATTTAAGTCATATTTATTAGAATTCACTAATTCATATTTGCATACAAGTGACTCTAGCATGCCTCCAGTTTGGAACTTCACTATGAATGTTTTGTTAAAATACAGTGCCAATTTCAGCAGCATCATAACAAAATTGTCTTAAAATATCAATATTTAACTGCTGCTTTCAGGTAGATTTCTCTGCTTTGGAACCATTATTCAGCTAAGCTTGTTTCACAAGGATACAAAGGAAAACTTCAGGGAAGCCGAGGAGTTTGCAGCCACATTCTTTTCTTTTTTTGACTTCTATGTACAGAATGACCAACATCAGCAGGCGGCTCTATGCTCCTCAGATGTCCCACCAGCCTCTGCTTCAGTGCTGTTTGCTTAGTCCCTAGATCTATTTAGGTTCAATAGTTTCTTCTAGTTCTTTCCATCTGATGGTTGACAAAAATTTTCAATAAAAATATACACTTTGTTATACCAATGTTTTATAAAACTACCCACAAAAAAACACATCATTTTGCAAACACATGTATTCAAGAAAAATAACCTGGGAAAAATATGCTTTAGATGTGTGTTATTTTGACTCATCTTCAAAAACACTTATGCTAACATTTATTATTTCTATAGTTTAAAAATTATTGTATAAATATAATCATTTTAAGGAATAAGTTATGTTACTTCTCAATTTAATTGCACTGAGAAGTCCAACAATACTCTGCTCTAATATTGTTTCCATAGAATGATAGAAATAGCGAATATGGAGTTATTTTAAAGCTATTTTTGTTGATTCTGCTTTAAGATTGGCCCATTACAGTTGGCATGCATTTTCAACATTCTACTATTGTCCTACAATTTTCTGGTGTTCATTTGTCACACTGACAGAAACCAGTTTAAAATTTAAATCCATATCCCTCCTGAATCCTGTAAAGGAGTTTGTAGGCCACAGCCCACGCAGTGACGGATGAGGCTCCTGTCAGGTGCCAGTAGATGCGGTGGAATTGCTCAACAAGTTCTTTAACAAGATAAACAGAGAGGCAGATTACAGAGAAACAAATGACTTCTCTCAAGGTTCCTTCCGAAGCATTCTTCATTGTGTCCCCTAAAGTCATTTCCACAAATAAAAGATTTCAAAAGTATAACGTGTTCCTAAAAATAGATCCATAGGTAAACTTGTCTAGTTTAATATTTTAAAGAAAGCACACACAATTTGAAGATATGATAAATGATTCCTAAAGTAAACTTTAATTTAAACAAACTGTCTCTCCACATCAAAGACAGATTGATGGCTTCTCTCTTTGCGCAAACTTTTCTACAAATTTATTGTTCTTATCCCCCCATTCTTTTTACTTGCTGTTTTACAATATTAAGACTCATATTCTTTGTCTTAAGACAGAGTCTTTCACTAATGAACTATGAAGGATTACTATGTGTTTTCATCTTAACACAATACCTGTTACATCACATAAGTTACCTGACTACTATTTTCCTCAATTTCATATTTACATCTACAGTGATAGTCAAAAAGAATATGTCTAAAATAAAACTATATTAATGATGTTCCCAGGGATGTGGAGTTTTTAAAATTACACCCTATTCTCATGTCAGAATAGTTTATGACCAGGTTAAAGGATTTCTCTTAAGCATTTTACCTAGTCTAAGTGACCTGTTTTACAAGAAACTAAAGTTTATTGATTTGACCACATCAAGAATTGAAATACATTCTGTGAAAATTAAAATTACAATGTAGTATTTATGGGCCTATCTCTGTTATATTTGTCTACCCAGTGAATTGTAACCACTAGGCAAAAAATTAAGGACCCATTAACGAAAGTTATAAAAGCTTCAGACATAATATGTAGATCTGTGCCATCACACAGTAGTAGCAGAAGTCTAAAAAATGTTATTGTTTAATATTTATATGTAGTTGATTTAATTTTTAAAGCATCCATTAGAAAGTTAGATTATTCTGAGTCTATGTTTACTCTTTAGATATATTATGCCATTTGTACCATCTTAAGAGGCAGAAAAGCTTTGAGTTTGATGGCTATAATTCATAAAAAAATTTCTAGGAAGGATTAAAAATCTCAGGCTGAGTAGATGGCTCCGGAGTAAAGGGCAATTGCTTGCAAAGACAGTCAATTAGCCAGAGTTCAATTCCCAAGCCACTACTACATGAATTGGATGCAAAAACTGGTGCATGCACTTTGTCCTGGTTATTGGTTCCTTCCCATACTAAGCTGTTGATCAAATAGACCCACGAGGTCCCGAAAATGTGGCAGACTTCTGTCAAAGCTCTTGAATGCCTGTCCCAGGCCTAAGGTAAAAACCTATTGCTGAAGAAATCACAGAGTGTCATCAAACAACACCAAGAGATCCTGCTAGATCCAGACTGGTAACCAGCTCCCAGATGGTAGCAAGTTTAGTGCTGGAAAGTGTTGCATGAGCTGCTGGGGAAATTGTTCAGAGATATTTGGAGAAAGCGGAGACCACTAATATACAATATAGACAGTTGCCACAAGAATGCTGAACACATGGCTATATGGAAGATACCAGCAGGTCAAGAAATGCTCATCTGTGCAATAGTGGCGCTAAACCAAGGAGGGTAATCAAGGACTTAATGATTGGCTAAGAGATCTGCTTAGTGACATGGAACCCTTAACTGGACCTGGGATCAGTGGCAAAATCCTATGGGGAGCAAGATCTCAGGCTACTAGGGGAAATTCCCACTACCAGAGAGCTACAGAGAGGCTACACCCATTAGAACCTTGCCAAAATAGCAAGGTTTTTCCTCATTTAACCTTTATTGATCTCACTCTCTGATGGAGTTTCTGTTTGTGTTTTTCAGAAGGAAGTGAGAGAGCTGGGGACAACACAATTCCACCAACAAGACATTGGATGATGACTGACATCCTGACAAGAGACAAACCACCCCTGGCCTTCACATAAGGCCCAAATGAAACCTATGAGAAAGTGACAAAACAAACAGGAGACCAATCACCACAGCAAGTCTGATAACCCACAAAAGGTCAATGGAGACAGACACCAATGATACCCAACTCAATCCAGGACAAAGATCCAGAGATACTTAAGATCTCAACAATAAAGCAGACTCAAAAACTCACCCACCCTGACTCAGGGAACAGATGAGAAGAGGGGATGGATAGAATGTAAAGAGCCATGGTGGAGGAAAATATCCAGAGGCATTGCACCCCTCAGGAACAATACACAAGGGGGAAGGAAAAAAAAAACCTGAAAAACTCTCTACCTCTGATGCAGTTCATACCTCCTATCCTATGGACAGATCCAGTATGCACACAGAGGAAAAACCCCAGTGGGTAGGGGGAAGAGAGGACAGAAACGGGGACACAATCACAAGATTTTCTCATATAATGTATATACTTATTCAAAATAAGTATATTTAAAAAATAAAAAGTAAAATAAAAAATGGTGCACATATCAGGTGTTCATTGGCTGAATCAAGAGGCCCTAGAATGCAACCCTCACACACATGTACAGATAATTTTAAATAGTAAAAAGGGCATAAGAACATATTGATTTGAGACTAACAAATATAGGAAGAAACAGAAAATGATTATGGGAGATATTAAAGGGGGAATGAAATGTCAATGAAGTACTTAACATTATTTAGTATTTAACTCAATTTTTCTAATCATCCATAAAATATATTAAAATTGCACAGAACAAAAAACAGGATTCAAAGTACAATTGCATTAATTCACTAGACATGAATCACCAAGTTCACAAAGGCTTACCATATGCTACTTCTGAAGGAATAAAGTGGAATTCTGTGAACTTTGTTTTCTAAAGCAAAAGGAGTTTTGCACTGGAACATGTATGCCTAATATAAATATTCAGAAAACAAATAGCTGTGCAGTTCCTATGCTAACTTTGATAGTTAATCTTCATAAAAACAATATTATAGTTAGAAATATGTGAAGACATCAGGAGGAATGCCCATCACACTTGCCTATGAGATTAAGAAAGAAAACGCAGTTTCATTCAGTGAATGAGAGCAGGGCTAAGTTGATGACTCTCACAGGAAGGACATGAATATAATTGACTGTCTTGGATTTCATCAATCCTGCCCAGTGTTCTCATGGTGACACGGATCGCTGTCCACACAGATTCAAAATATAACACTTCTTAGTTGACTGCTCCAAATGCCTATCTAAAATTCTCTTTTGGCTTTAATTATAATTAATCACATTTTCGTATGCTTACCACCAAAATGTTGATGGTTTTGACTCTTCATTATCACTTCAAATGTTTCCTGCTTCCGAAGAAGCATTTGTATTGTCTTCATTTTCATGGGTTCAGGAATATGTGAACTTTTACTTAGTTATTGCCATACTTTTAGACCCACTTTCAAAGCTCCTGAGCTTCCTCTATTATTTTGACCCAAACACTACTGAAATTGTTAACCAATATTAGAATAGAATGACCAACCCTGCTCCAAAATGTTGATTATCTCCCATGATGAGAGAATATCATTCAAACCCTTAGCTTTACACATAAGGATTTGCGTATTAGAACAGGTGGAGGCCGTGTAATGCAAAATTACGTTCTCAGTACAAGGCTTAGGGAAATGGGAGGACCTAGGATCGGACATGCCTGATTTTAAGGGAGCTAACTACTTAGTTTCTTATTTTGTTTTTACTACATACCTATTTTCTTTCATGTCATATTACTACCAGCTTTTAACTTTCTTTGAAATTGGTATTTTTTTAATAAGAAAGAAAGCACAAAATTTCTTTGGTTTTTTGGAAGTAATTATAAATTGTTTCAGATTACTAAAGAAAGAATGCATATTGCCCAGGGTCAAAGGTGAATTGAATGCTATAAACTTAAGGCAAATATCTGAAAGGGAGTTACTGCTTGCAGTTTATAAGAGCCTGACTATTATTGAACACTTCCTGACATGAGGTGCATGAGGCTGCATGCACTATTCTCCTGCTCCTCAGGATCTGAGTTCTCAGAGCACAGGACTGTCAGTGGCAGCTAGAATACCGGGTGATGACATGGCAAACAGACTTTGGAAATTAAGAGTTTGTGTGTTATTCCAAAAGGGGGTATCCTACCTCCTGTATACTTTTTTTCTATTCTGACCCAGAGGAATATCAAGTTAATTTCATATATTTAGGGTAATGACAGAACATTAGAGATCTTCTCCTCAATAACCTCTATCCAACCAACTTTCAGAAAAAAAAAAGTGTATCTCTCTCACTCTTTCTTCAGAGATACAGATTCCATAATTCCAGAATCTGTTTCTCAGATACAATGCTTTCCTACACAGGTCAGCTTTGACTGATATAGTGATATTCTGTGAACCACTGGGACTTTCTAAGTCTAGTCTATTATCAAGTAAATGTCTGCTTTCTTGTATAGAGAAATTTCTTATCTATGTTAGTAGATTCCAAAAAGATATAGGCATAGATATAGATATACACATATACACAGGCATATTCTCTCTCAATGAATCTCCATACTCTCCACACACATATATACTGGGGAGCTCTCCTATATACATTTACCCATATATGTTTGTATATGTATGTATGCATATCTTTGTGTGCATATAGATGGATGGTGGGAGTCTATCATATCAACCGTTTCAGATTGTGCACCATTCCTGGCTTTATTGGTTCTACCAGTCCTGGACAAGGAAAAGAATATGCTAGGCCATGAACCATAGAAGCCACACAAATTATGGAATATGGGATTGTTTTGAAACAACAGGAAAATAAAATTCAATCTATGTTGAAAAGATAAACTTAAAGATTTTCCTTAAAGACAGATTTAAGCAAAAGTTAAATGGATGGAAAATGTTAAATGATGATAGTACTTCCTTATCACCGCAGTGACATTTGAGCATGCCTACTTCCTGTACCTTTCTTGGCCTTCGTGACATTTGTCAATATAGTTGTTGGTAGTCAAACCAACAACTGAAAAACTGAACCAAAAAGTACTTAGGACTAGTTATGAAGGAATATGGAAGAGAAATGAAGAGTGTAGGCGTGCTTACATTGTCTGTTATCAAGAGAGACTCCTGCTGTAGGTTGAGCAATAGTTGCTTTGCTTAGTTATACATCCACACTTGCTACAACAGTTCTGCCCTTAATGCAAGAAGAGAAAAAACAGAGAGAAAAAATTTTGAGCTGCAGTCAGATAGCACTCTAGCTATGACTGTATTAAAGAACCAACAGACGAAAAAAGAAGAGAGACTGATGTGCCCATGTCCAATGTTTTAAACATGAGCACATTGCAAACAGGGCCATTCCCCATTGAGCTCCATGTGGGACAGACTTTTGCAGAGATCTTTAGTGAATCTTGAACATAATGAAAGGGTGGCTGATAAGGAGAAAATGGTTAGTGCCCTCCAACTTTGTCAGATTAGCTGTGTAGCTCATAGCACTGTGTGCCTAAACTAGTTTGGGGAAAACTGTAGAGTGTGTTATATGACCTTTTTATGGACCAAATGAACTAGCCTACTGAAAAATGAATGAGCTCCTCTGCTCACCACTCCAAGCAAGCATTTGTGTCCCCGCACGATATGATATATACAATGGCACAGAGCCTGCTGTGGGCACTTCTGATTCCATGCTGTCTCGTGCAGTTTTAGGAGAACTGCATGGTCAGCAACTGCAGGAAACCCAAATGTGCATAATTAACCTCACAGAGGTTAATTATAGCTAACCATGAAGCATCATTAAAATCTAGCAGAGAATAAAACTAATCTGAACATTTTAATTACTGTCTAAATTACAATTATCTAGTCCAAGTGGCCACTGGACATGGAGGATGGGATAGTCTTCTGAAATAAGACATTGGAAATAGTGAACTAGCTCAGGAGCTAACCCTGTAGTTTAACAGAAGATCCTGCAGCCTCCGTGTTCATGGCTTTACCTGGTATTTCAGATCCCTCAAGTCGTGTAAAATTACAGTGGGAAACAGTGTGCCTATCGTATTGTGTTATGGATAAAAGTAGACAAAATTTGTTGCCTCCTGTGCTATCCATAACCTGTTACCATATAGATTGATCCAGTGTGTCCACCAAGGAGGATACCCAGTGGTTTGGGGACTGGGGAGGGAAATGGGAATATAAGCACAATATTTACTCAATCAATGCATCTAAGTTTGGGCAATAAAGATAAAATTTTAAAAAATGAATTCATATAAGTTCCTGCTCTTTAAAAATAAACTTGTAAATGTCTACTCATCTTACCACTAAAGGAGTTCTTCAAGGCACACAATTATACCTATAAATCACATCAGTCAATGTGATTCTCAAAGTAAGGATTCACAAAGAGTGCATATTGTTCAGTTTTGATGACAAAAAGATTTAGGGCAAAGGCCTAATACTTATCAATCATCTGAAAAATACAAGGATAAAACCATATTTATCTATAAGAAGGATGAAGTTCTGTGATTTGTGGGAAACTATATGCCACTGGAGTCAATCAGATTAAGTAAAGTAAGCCAGTCTCAGAAAGACATATACTAAGTTTTCTCCTATTTGAATTTTCTGGCTTTTGATTGGTCATATAAAAGCTTGGATACGGATATTATATGAAAGTAGAAGTGGATGCCCATGTGAAACAGAGAGAATTGATGGGAGATAGAATTGTAAGAAAGGGAAGGTTAGAGAGCAGAGTGGAGGCCAAAATCTGCATAAATATGTATCTATGACATAGAAAAGCCAAACTTCAAGATGAATCTCACTTATGCGTCAGTCTGCAATGGTTAAAAAAGGCCAAGTGTGGGAAGGAGGTTGTCAGGAGCCAGGGCATGGGGAAATGGGAAAATGTTCATCGTATTATGTAGTTTCAGCTACATGGGATGAAAGAGTTCTAGAAATTAATGCACAGCAGTAGGATTGTACTTAATGATACTCAATTGTATTCTTGAAATTTGTAGAGAGGCCTTCAATGTTCTCACAGCATTAAAACTAATAACTCCATAAAGAGGTGACTGCTTTAAGTTACTTGATTATAATGTCCATGTATTTCAATATAATAGAAGTTATAACTTTAAATGTGTGCAGTTTCTGTTTGTCCATTACATAACTATAATAACTGAAGGAAAAAGTTAATAATTTCTTTGAAGAAATAACAAAGTCTGCCTAGAGAATGGGGCATGTATTGTGTCATTGTTATTTTTATGTGAAATGATAGTTTGAAGTATAAAAAGAAGTAGCACTCAGAAAGCAGAAAATAATTAATCTTATTTGAAGGACTGTAAAATAACATTATTTTCACATTAAAATATTATACTGAGTTCCTATACTTAGCTTTCAAAGTTCTTTTTTCTTTTCTTTTTCAAGTTTGGGAGTTAGGGTCTTGCTCTAGCCCAGGTTGACCTGGAATTCACTATGTAGTCTCAGGGTGGCCTTGAACTCATGGTGATCCTCCTACCTCTGCCTCCAAGTGCTGGGATTAAAGGCGTGCGTCACCACGCCCGGCACCACTTTCAAAGTTCTTGATGGAATCTTCAAATCATTTTGCTAGGGACATGTACCTTTAATAATTAAGGATGAACAGAGTAGGAATTTTGCCAGTAAAAAAAATTACCTGCTCTGTCCATGTATGATAAAGACCATTTAATTTATCTATGTTAATAATAAATTTAATTAACCTTGACATAATTTATATGTAATATTATTGAGTTTGGTTGGTTATGGAATGGCTCTAATCTCATTTGCGTTGATTTTGTAATTTGGTTTTATAACACTTTCTATAAGAAGTGGCAAGTTCAAAATTCCTTGAATCATGACTTGGCTTCATAATTTACCTTGGCAAATGCTACATGACACATTTTATACAGACAGAGGCATGGCGCATGCCTGTACACTTGGGTTTGGCAACTTTCTACTCTTTGGAACTCTATGACTCAGTTTCTTCCCTTTAACTTTTCTGTGGTCCAGCCAATCCCCATTGGTGGATAAAATAATTGATCCACACCTAAATACAGATGTATAATGAGAATCAAGTGTATTGGATTTAAATCATCTAAGATTAGCCCAATCTGCTGTCATACAGATCTGTGGGCAAATATAGTTGTTATTTCAACATATGAATTTCTGTAGTCCTTCTTAGATGAAGCAAAGAGTAACATGTATAATCCTATCCATACATCAACATGAAATAAAGGAAAATCTGCTAAACTCCAACATTTTGTCTTTGTATGCAATATGAAGATGTGGTACTTACAGTGGTTGAAATAATCTGAAACATTAGCTGATAACTTGGAATGTGAATGAAACAATATTAAATTTCCATAACTTGGAATGTGAATGAAACAATTCTAAATTTCAGTGGTAATTATCAGTGGTATGATATTAGTGAAATGACTGACTCTAGAATTGCTTCCTTTCCATATTTTGCATTGAATTGAATACATGCTTTATTGCTGATTATTGCTTGGTCTATGGAATTAGTAATAAATGCACAGTAACTACTACAATGGACAACAACAGCTTTTTCTCTAATGACAATGAAAGATGAATGAGTGAGGGTCTGAAAATCTATGCTGTCAGAAAAGTGCTACATGGGGAAAAATAAATCATCGGAACATTTTATGAGATTTATCAGATGGAGTGGAATTAAGTGGGGACAGAAACTTTCTTTTGTTAAAGTGCCCAATACAAGATGTTTTCCATATGGTACAGATATATGGAACTTGTGAATTAAAACCTACACCAAAAACCTTAGAAAAAAACAACACAAATTTACAAACTCTTTTTGCTATAGTTAAAATGACTCCCCAAGCTGAAATCTGCCTTGAAAGTAGGAAAAGCAAACAAACAAATAAGCAAACAAAGAGATTCAACTCCACCCAAACAACTGACATCATGATAATAGTAATAAGATAATCATGATTCTCCTGTTAGTTTAACTGAAATCTGGCACCATTAAAATGGAAATGATATATGAAGAAACTTTCACACCAAGATTTCCTCAACAGGGAAACACTGAAGTGCATGTCAGATACCAGCCACTAATAAATATCCAATATTGAGCATGTATTATAAACTGATAACTAAAACTTTCAGCTTCTTCAGTTTGGAAAACCACATGAGGATTGTGCACACCTGCCTGCAACATGCTAGCATGTCAATCCAAATCTAAAGAGCTGGTCCCACAATACCAATTGTCCTCAGGGAACTTTAGCCTGAGACATATATGCTCCTTACTTTGGAATTTTCTTAGACCCTGGATCTGACATACAAATGTGGAGGTTCGTTTTGTGCTACTTCTTAATGAATGAGTAAATAATAGAATTTACTATTGAGGTAGAAATATATCCAAGGCAAGATATTTGGCCAGTGGGCAGTGAAATAGTAAATATGAGCTTTCAAAAAATAATTTCTCATTAAATATTAGAAATTTAATTTTCAATTAATTACTAAGTATATTTTAGAAAAAAATAAAAAATATAGATTATTTAACTATTATGGAGATTCACTCTTTTGGAAAGCATAAATGAGAATGAATGCTCAAATCTTTAATAACCTAATGATTGCAAAATACCTTCAAAACCATATTTGAAAACTATTAAAGCCATAACATTTGATTTTTGCTTTTTACAATGTTTCCTCTATCATCATCTTTGGTCTTCATTTTTTGTTTGTTTGTTTATTTCTTGTATTATAATGTAGAAATTTTTGCATCATGAGTTAATTTCATGCTTGGATTTTCTCTTTATCTGCTTTATTATTTATTTATTTATTTTTCTTATCTGCTTTATTCTTAGCCTTTATTTTTTATTCTTAGTTCAGAAGTTCTATATCTGCAGGGTGGGGGCCTACAATGCCAGGTGTGGCTCTTACATTCCTCCCAGAGTAACAACAGAAGTGACCCAACATGTGGAAGTTGCCTGCTATGCAAATATTCTAGTAGGCTGGGTGGAGCAAAATACAGGCCTCATATCAAGAGTATTTATGAAAGAGTGGGGATTAAACAAGTTCCTTAGGGTGTGTGTTAACTCACACCCTTAGTCCTGTCAACAGGTAGGCTGAGATTCCTGGTATATAATAGATTCCAGGTTGGCCTGGGATTTAGCGAGACCCTGCCCCCAGAAGAAAAAGACAAAAAGACCCCATAAATCAAGAGATATGAAAAGCTACAACTTCACTCTTAAAACCCAGTTTATTTAAGAATGGCAATGCCGACCAAAAGTACATTAATCACCAACCTGCCCTGACATGGAGGGTGCAATCAGCACTTCCAGTGCAGGCCTACATACCTGGCTTTGGTAGGCCCTGTTACCTTTTGGGTTGGCTTCTATCTCCCCTATACTGGTTCCCTCTCTCTTGTGGATCTGTTGTTCCGATCAGCTGTGCTGGGTGCTGTGTGGCTTCAGGGTGGCTCTGGTGCCTTGGGGTCCCCAGTTCTCCAGAGGTTCCTGAGGAGAGGGTGGGTGAAGCTGTTGAGGATCTGCTGGGCTGGTTCCTGGTATCCTCTCCTTCAGGAGCTGCCAGCTGCTCCCTGTGTGAGTGGAGAGTCCTCTCACTGTGGTTCTGCTCAGGCTGGGCGGGTGTGTAGCTTCTCTCAGCTGACTGCTGGAATATATATATATATATATATATATATATATATATATATATATATATATATATATATATATATATATATATATATATATATATATATATATATATGTATATATATGTATATATATACACTAAAAGATAAATAAACCAAATAAAATAGAGAGAATGATGAGAGGCTGAAGGCTGAGAATCAGGGACTGAATGGCAGAAGGGGAAGTCTGAGGATGGAGAGGGGAAGGCTGAAGATCCAGGCATAAGAGGAGCTCCATCATCATCTTTTAGTTTTTAATATTCAACTGCCATACAAATACAAATATAGAAAGATTGGATAGCATATGTTACAGGTATCTCTTAGATGAAGAAAAGGTCCCCCAAATTCTTAAGAGCTCCTCACTCAAGAAAAGAACATTCTCTTTGTACCCTTGTGTTTATTCCAAGTATAAGCATTTATTCAACAAACATTACAGTATTTAACACATTAATAGATGCTTGAAAGAAAATAATAAGAGATACAGAGGAAAGATAAAATAGATAAAATACAAAACAACTTGTTATATATTATAATGAAATTGTGTGCCATGAGCTAAAATATCTATATTCTGTTTTTTTTCTAGGATTGTTGCACACAATGCAACTATAGTTTTTAATAAAGATGTCTGTTGTACAGAAATATCCTTCACGTTGAAACATTTGGCCCTGTAGGGAGGCTTCTTAGGACATTCCAAATTGAAGTATTGGCTCATTAACACTCAGAGTTGAAGCTCATTAAGGTTTAGGAAGTCAAAAAGACTAGGACCTCACAAGTCTCAGGGAGTTTATACAATTTACCAGATTCACAAGACCCCTACCTAGATTACACAAGAAGTAAGAACTGTTCTGTAGAAGAGGCCCAAGTTGGATCAGTGGTTAAGCCACTTGCTGCCTACAAAGCCTAATGACCCTGGTTTAATCCCTGGCATCTGTAATCATCTGTAATTCATGCGCAGTGGCTGGAGGACATGGGATGCCCTCTCTCTCTCTCTTTTTTTTTCTCTCTCTCTCTCTTTCTCTCTCTATTTTTCTCTCTCTCTCTTTCTCTCCCTCTCTCTCACACACAAAATAAATAGGTAGATAGATAGAGAGAGGAGATAGATAGATGATAGATAGATAGATAGATAGATAGATAGATAGATAGATAGAGAGATAGAGAGATAGATAGATAAATGACTCCTGGAGTAGACTTTTATGTGTCCTCTGCTATGATGAGGTGGAACATATATGTGTCAAGCATGTCATACCTAGAATGTACAATGTGTGTTTTTCTTAAACTTTTAGATTATATAATTTCTTGCAGGCAAATGCACAATGAAAAGACACTTTAAAATTATTATCTAGGCAGAAAAAAACTGTCCCTAAGGGTGTTAAGTAATGAAATTAAATAAATTTAAATTTTAAAGCATTTTTCTTCACATGATTAGCAGAAACATTACAGACTAATAAAATTAACTTCATTTAGAGAATTTTACTCCTACTTTTTTTATAAGAGAGAGAAACATTTATTTAAAATGAAATACTAAAAAGATTGCAATTGTATTTTACAAGAATATTTTATGGAATGAAAAAGCAAGTTAAAAATACATTGTTAAGGTGGTTAAGGAAAGTTTAAAACTGCATCAACTGTAAACTTGATATGTATACTGGAGTTAATTTGTGTAAGTCTTTTATACATCATTTACCTAAAATGTTTTAAGTTGTATATTTACATGTAATAACTAGCCACAACTAGATAGTAGCTGTTAAAACCTAAATAGTATGTTGAGTTTTAGTTTCTTAATTTTGAAAGCCCTATGTCTAACTGAAACAGAATTTCCAGTTCACATATAATAAATTCTCCTTAATCTCCAGCTTGGTGCAAATACTATACCACAATTGGTATGAGGGTCTCGGACTTAGGAAGTTCCCAGTTTACTCTCAGTGAAGATACTTAGACCGATATATACTGTTAAACTCCAGCGTACTTGGCCTCATGATATTAATATGTCTTGGTTTAGATTTCTCTGACATATCAAATAAATCCTTTTTGAGTTTCAAAATTAAAAAAATAACTGGTTTACTTGCTACACATACACATGTATGAATGTCCAATATAAGGTAAAATATATGATTAATTAGATCTGTAATAAATATTTGTATGGTATTTTTCATTATCAATAACTGATTGCTTTTATAGAAGAAAACCAACTTTGTTACCTCTATAATAAGTTGCCTCTAATTTTAACACCCAGATGCTATATCCCATAATTGAACAAACAAACAAACAAACAAACAAAAAACCCTTCTGGAACTGAAAGCAAATTTCAGAGTTATGTTGTTGCATAGAACAATATCATGGAACACAATTATAATGAGGACACTTTCATAGAAAAAAAAACTTCTGAAATTCCCAGTTGCCTTTGGGTATAAGAAAAATAAAAATAAAAACCAACTTCTTGGTATTATTCATAAAGCATGATGAATTTCATCTCATTCTTTCCAAAATATTTAATGTTTTTAGATTGAAGTTACAAAACTATATCACAAAGAATGTTAACTTAATATGTGTTTTGTGCATATAGATATGATCCATAGAAAGAGCATAAAACTGTCAGATAAGCAAATTAAACCTGAATATTTAGAGATTTTGATATTAATATTGTATTCTTTTGGGGGTTGAAAGTTGCTAGAGATAGAGGGGCAGTGAAAATACTAGGAGATGTAGAAACAACCTACTCATTCTGGAGGACATGCATACAGCAGTGAATGCAGAACTGTTTTCCTTGTCATATAACTTTTCTTGTCATACAGAAAGTCATGTTGAGTATAAAATAATATAAAGGTTAATGTTTTCATCTTTAACACAGTTTTCTTACAATGAACACATGTGTTTAACAATGCTACCCAACTCATCAACTAATAGTTGAGTTTTCAGGTCAACTACTGACTGAAGAATTTGACAATTTATCCTTCTGAATACCAACCCTGGCAGTTTTAGAAAAAAAAAAAAAAAACTATATGTGACAAAGATGTTATTGGCATGATGGCTTACTCAAAGGCAGGTCTGAAAACCTTGGTTTCTGACTTTGAGCCCTTCCAAATGTACTTGAGGGCTTTTCTGATCACAGAGTCGTTTTGTCTTTAAAGTAGGAAGTTGATAAAGGCAGCGATTTAACAACCAGGAACAGTGCTCAGAAAAAAAATGAACAGTCCTGACTGTCAGAAGAAGCCTCTGAAGGAGGGTGACCATTTCATCTCAGAGGTCCCTGCCAGGATTAAGCTACATTTTCCTAAAGCATCAACAATATCAATACAGGTGCCTCTAATTTTAATACCCAACCCACTAATTCCCATAAGTGTCTTTCAAAAACAAACAAACAAAACCTGCTGGGACTGAAAGCAAATTTCAAAGTTGTGTTCTTGCACAGAACAATTTCATGTAATATAATTATAATGAGGACACTTTCATAGAAAAGGGTTAATTAGGAAAATGTGTAAGATGTTTAAAATACCAAGCCTTCTGCTATATTTTCCCCTTTGGAAAATTGAAAAGAATAGCACTTTCGTCTCTTGCTTTAGACCTTTGCTATGTGCATATATTCTAACTATCATAGTGCTATAAAAATTCAATGAACTTTTAAAGAAAGTTAAAATGAGCCTTGGTGGGCATGATAGAGATTCGATTTACTGTGGAGTTCTGTGAAGCCTCTGGATGTCTGTTTTGATGAAGTTTAAGTGATGGCAGTGTCTGTTGCCACCTCCCTGGTTTTCAGGCTAGCCTTGAGACAGGCTCCTGGCACTGCTACATCTCCAATGACTTCTGCTTCTGAGTGCAGATGAAGTGGAGGTGACCCACCTCATGGTAGAGAGCTGACTGTCTTTCATGTATCCTGGTTCTCCCCAGTGTTCTCCATCAACTATAAGATAGAACAGATTCTCCAATGACAAGTGACAGCATATGAGTTAAAGGAGATAAGCATAGTTAGCAGAGGGAATTATTGAAATGTATGCTCACTCTTAGTTAATGAGCAGTGGAGAATCCCTCTGGAGCTTATTTGGTTCCTTTCCTAGAGGATTTAGCTTGGTTCTCTGAGTCAAAAATGAGTTCTCTCCCCATTGAGGTCTTGTCTAATCCGTGAGCAGTTGGTTACCCATTTCTGCTCTGTGCCCCTGCTGCACAAGCGTGTGCTTCTTGCTTGGCTGGTTGACTTCACACCTAGCAGGTGTCCTATTTATTCATTCTGGTGGTAACCACTGTTCCCTAGCAGTTCTCACTGCACTTCCCAGCACTCTGTGTGCTAGCCGGGAGGGAGCTGGGTTCCCTCTCAGTTCCAGCATGGTCTCTTGATAGCCTGTGTCCACAGGCCGTGGTGTCTTCAGAAATAGGGTTTTACCTTTTAGCTCTTTCAGGTAAACAATGACAATGGCCTGTTTTAATCTGGGAACCTCATGTGTCTCTCTTAACAGCTCACTGTCAGGAGCAACCCAATTCTGGCCTTAATATTTACCAGCCAAAGCCCATGGTTTTAGGTTTATGGGGCTCTTCTGTTGGGGCCTCCCTCCACCTTGTGTAGGATAATGACTTAACAATGGAATCAAAAAAAGGGAGGTTTCTCTGTTTCATTCTCGTTGCCATTAGTTTTGTGGAATTACCCCATGTCCCCCTTCCCTTCATCTCTAGACATTCCACCCCTTCTTTCTATATTTCCTTTCTTTTTCTTTTCTTCTTGTAGCTAACCCTCGGCTTGTAGAGTAGTTCTTCCTACCAGCCTTCCCTATTTTCCTTTTTTTCTAACTTAATTCTAGTACTGTGTCCATATTTACTATGGAATGCAATGAACTATAAAGCTCATCCAGGTTAGGAACAGCATATGAGAGAGAACATGTTTTTTGTTTGTTTGTTTGTTTTGCTTTTCTGAGCCTGTGTGGCCTCACTAAGCATGATTTTTTTACAAACCCATCTCATTCTCCTTTAAATCTATGACTGAAGAAAAAACATGGAAAATCCATTTCAAAGAACAATACATGATGCTTAAACCTACTAATATTTTTTTATGGCTCTCATACACAAAATTAGGATGTTGAAATCAATAAAATAATTGCTGTAACAAGAACGGCTCCAATGGAGCTGAATATATTTCAAGCATAACTTTTTTTTTAGTGCTATGGTATCACCCACCTGAGTGCTAGAGGGTGAATTAGTCATGAACTTTCCCACTGAGCTCCACAGCAGCAAAACCAAACTTGGAAATAAGATGAGTCATTTTCATTCTGATTTCTCAGATAAAATAAGTTGGTTGGTATCTAGTGATTATTCAAAATTCTCTTTTGCAAGCCAAACTCTATTTTGTTTAGTAATAAATATCATGAGCATTGCATATAGTAGCCCTTAACATATTTAAATATATTTATTATAATATAATATTAGTTCTTATATAACTACATATCAGCTGAGAAGACATGGGCATTAAAAATCCTCAGCATTGCTAGAAACAAATTTCTATGTAAAAAGAAAAACTCAACATTCTGCAATTATAATCATTTACACCAAAGTAATACTTAACTCTAGCCCATAAAATTATTCAAGGAAAGGACTAATGCCTTATATGTTTGCTAAATTTCATACATAACATAAACTATTTAGTTATTTTTCTAAACTCAAAGAAAATAATATTGCAATAAGTAATATTCATGAATAAATAGCATGATTGATTCAACCTTAGTATCATTTATTTTAAATGCTAAATTCTATTAAATTAATTCAAACGTTGAACTCATGCTATGCAGTACAGATCTCATGCACATTCAATGTTTGATGTAATGAAAAAAAGCATCTATGAAAAAAAAAAACTTGTTACTATATCCAATAATTATCCGATAACACATCTTCCTCATAATTGTTGCAATGGCAAACTAAAAACAATGTGGTGTGATGATGAAACATCTCACATCATGAAATAGAAAAAAAAATCCAGAAGAGCAAAATGTCATGCCTGTTTTCATACATCTTTTAAAGCCTGACAACAGGTCATTAATATTATTCCTCTCATGTTTAAGATTCATCTGTCCTCATTTGTGTTTTAGCTCCTGACAAACATTCTGTCTTAGCATGTATCACCATAATTACCTTCTAATGCTTCCTGATACTAAAGGAAGAAGAGCAGAGAAGGTGGCAGGTGCTCACACAGACATAAATTCTAACCTTGGTGACAGTTTAAGTTGATATGTTTGAGACCATTTTTTTACATTGTTATTTAAAAATGTATTGGTTTTTTAAATAAAAATAAAGTGATTATTTTGCAATTTAAAAAAAGATTTTTGGAGGTCAATATACTTCTTAGTGTATTAAATTTATTATATCTAAGAAAAATAACATATAAGTCCACAGCAGTATTTTGACATGTCAGTTAGCTCAGCAAACAATCACACCAGTCAGGAAGCGTCACTCTGCATGCACTCCCGTTTGCCTATTCCCCAGGTTAGAGAGCTTTCCATTAGGCGTCATTGAACAGACAATATGAGGAAAACTAGAATGTGACCTTTGGAAACAAAAGACCATGGAGGAAAAAAAAATCTTTCTTTTTCAGGGACAGAGTTTATGAGGAAGAGAGGCTAAATTATTCCAAGGAAATAAGATTACATTTTTTGGTAATATATTTATTATTTCATAATCATGGGCCACTTAGTCCAGTAAAACACATTGTTATTTCAACAGTTTGGTGGAATTTTTATGAGAAATCATACTTCCCAGAAACATTTAGATGATGCACAGAACAATGATAGACTATGAAAATTTAGATTCTAATCCTGTTGTTATAATTTATGTCTTCACAACAGCATTAGCATCTAAATGAAGTTCCATGAGTTTCAATTTCATTAAGTGAAAAATCCAAAATCCTCTGTGGACTCCGTTCCTGACAGGGTCATTGAATTCACACACATCTGTACAGAAGCAATGCTCCTAAATGATTGTAAGATTAATAAAATAAAAGTCTTCATAAGATATTAAACTGTTTAGTTATTAAAACATTTTGATAGCTAAAAAGAAGCAGAATAGTTTGTGAAATTCAGATGTGCCACCCATGATTTATAATTTATGATAGCTTTCTATCGTGAAGGACAGACCTCCAAATGCAGTTTAAAAAGTAATGCTGTATAGCCAGTGGGTGGGAAGATTTCCCTAAAATAAGATATGATAATTCACATCTACATGTCTTCATCTATTCTTATAAATTTCGTTGCATAATTGCATGCTAAATGGTCTGGAAAAATTGAGAAAGCTGATTGCAAATATACCATGTTTTGTTTGTGGGCATAAAAGACCATTTAGTTTATACTAATTTAATTAATGCTCAACTAAAACATACACAGTGCTGTGGTGTTTAATGTACTGGAAAAATATACACATAGGATTCTGACACAATCATGTACTCCTGTGAAGTAACATTGTACTTTGACATTGTACTAATAAGTCACCAAGACAGCTTCCAACAGGGATACATGATCCATCTTCCAGCTTTCATTTGAAAATGAGAAGCAATTCCCAGGGTAGATGGAGTCTTTGTATTTGAATTTTCCACTTTGCTAGTCTATGATACAACTCATAGATGACAATTTGTATTTTAAGGAGTTAGTATAATAACAAGGGGGATTAGAACGACATGATTAGAAATCAAATATTGAATTTGCAGTGAGAGGCATGCTATCAATTTCACTTGTGCTGTGCAATTATATAATTTCTTCAGTTATAATTTTTATGAATTTGGTGAAATTCTGATTGCTTCCCTTTGCTTAGAAGACAGAAGAAGTAATTGCTTTTCATTCATGTCCTTTGCTGAAGGGTGAAAACCTAAAACCAAATTACCCACTAATTGCTACGTTTGTGAAAAACAGCATCAAGCTTCAGAGTGTTTTTCTGTTAGTCACTGGGGAAGGCTCCTTTTTGATTTTTAGGCTATCATTTATCTTGCATTCCTCTGACTCTTCTATTTTGTCTTGCAATTACAAAGCTTCTTATTCCATTGTGAACATTCCTCTGAAGTAAGATTAGTTTAACTGTGTTATTTTTTTTGAAAACTTGCCTACCCATCAAATATCAGGATAATGCAGTCAGTAGCCACAGAAAATCAATGAATAGCACACTTCTTTGCATCCTTCACCAATCAATAGGTTCCACATAAAGAGGGAAAAAATTAATCATGACAACTCAGAGCCTTCTAAACCTCAGTCCCCGGTGTATTAAAACCTCTCCACTTCCCACTTTTCCAATTTACCGACATTGAGTAGGATCTATACAGAGGCTATATTGTGAACACTAGCACAGATAGAAGTCCACACTTCCATGTTCATGACGTTAGAACCCAGAGGACTATTTTCTGGGCAGTGTCTTCTAGATTTTTATTTAAAACCACAAATTGAGATATTCAGTGAGAAAGTAAGGACCCATTTAAATGCAAATTCACTCAAATATGCATGAAAGGAAAGTAGACCTGGCTTTCTTGTTTTATAAATTGAAGTCATCACATCTTCATTCTCATTGAATTTAACTTTAAAATGTTTTAATTTTAATTTTAAAATGTATATTTATATATCAAACATGAAAAACTAGAGGACATTTTAGTTTCGATGCTGAGCAGTGAGGTTGGGGAAACAAATTCCACAAATGAGCAAATGGTACCATTTGGTTAGAATTTAGGTTTTTCTCACCTTCATATTTATGTTCTGGGTTTCAGTAACTGAATCAGGAACTTCATGCATGCTATTAAGATTGTGCTCTACCACAGGTTATATCACCTACTCTGGAATTATTCATTTTGTGATAAATACAGTCATCCACAAACAGCAGGCCATTACTTCTCAATGGCAGATACTTGGTAAGAGACTGAGTGGCTAAACACATAGACAGAGGAAGATTAGGAACTTTTACTTAATAATTATACATGGACATACTAGGAATTTCAATTGAGTGAATCAAACCTAAGTGTGTGTGTGTGTGTGTGTGTGTGTGTGTGTGTGTGAAATCTGTACAGATAGGCTAACTAAAATGTGAATTAAAATGCATTCACACCATATTACAAAAGAAATAAAATCACAAGATTAAATAGTACAGAGAAAAGAAGCACTTAGAAATCAAAATGAACTGATGAGCTCTTTTTGAAACTCATATATTTGAAAGCATTCTGAGCTGTTGCCTTGAGTTTTACAAGGATCCACTCATATTCTCCTGGTTCATAACACATATTTGGTAATAAGTGATTTTTGAGCAGATTTTATTTATGTAAATATCTAATGTAATCACATGAGAACAATAGTCAACATGTATAATTCACTGTAGCAGACATTTTAAATTTGGTATTTAAAGTTCTTATAAAAGCAAGTAACACATTTGATGTGACTGTTTGCATGGATACAATACAGACATATATCTTTATGTTAAATATATAGATTACATACATATTTGTATTATTATGTGAGCATATGTGTGTGGTATGCATGTCTGTGTGTAGGCAGGAATCCATGCATCTATGATCATATACATGCGGATATCAGACCATGATCTGGTGTCTCCTTGAATTGTTCTCTACATTATTGTCCAAGATGGAGTCTCTCATGGAACCTAAAGATCACTGATTCAGCGAGACTAGAGAGCCATGAGCCTTTATAAGGATTTCCTGTCCAGCTTTGGGATTCCAGATTTCATGTCAGTATTAGCAACCAATCTCAGGTCTTCCATCTTTAGCAGTATGCACTTTACCCACTGAGCCATCTTTTTTTTTTGTCCATAATGAGTTATTTAATGGGCAAATGATGAGTTGTTACACTCAGTTCCCCAATGCCCCTCTTCCCCATCCCCAATCAGCTTGATATCCTCCTCCATGGGCCTGAACCATCTTTTTAGACTTTGCTTTATTACATTTATTATATACACTCTAATATATTAATTCCCAACAGCTTCCTTTACATTGATAGTAATATAGTACTAGAGTGGCAGACGATCAAGGTTAAATTGCTGGTATTTTAATTTCATTGAATTGGTCTTTCTTTTTTTTAATGGTTATTCACTTGAGAGGGGGTGCAATGGACACTCCCTGTCCTCTTGCCACTGCAAACGAAGTTAAGATGCATGTGCCACTTTGTGCATTTGGCTTTATGTGGACACTAGAAATTGAACCCAGGCCTGCAGGCTCTTCAATTAATGCCTTGAACCTTTGAGTCATTTCCCCAGACCTTCATTAAATTGCTATTGTATAAATTTTTACTGACCTCATAAATAAAAATGTGTGGTTTGCATCTTTATGCATGATCATATTGTGTGGGTTTGCATATGTGCACATGTTGTGGAGGTCAAAGGTCAATGTCAATAACCCTTTGCTTATGAAACCCAACAGGGAGGCTTGTATGAAACTACATTGTAATTATTATTAAAATATTTGTTCATATTTACTCTGAGACTGTATTAAAAAACCCTACCACAGTTCCACATAGTGCACACCTGCCATTAAGACACTTGTGTATCTTACACTTTCAATAAATCATGGAGCCATAGAATTCACTGTGGCCTTTTCTTATAATGCATTTAATTCATGAGTTATTCAATTCCCTTCTCATTTTATGGCCTGAGTAACCTGTGGGAATAGAATGAATTGCCAACAAATCCAAATGTGAAAAACTAAAAGGTCAAAGCTGTAAAAAAAAAAAAAAAAAAAAAAAAAAAAAAAAAAAAAAAAAAAAAAAAAAAAAAAAAAAA
>PVHP010006982.1:0-33742 GCA_004024765.1 Zapus hudsonius | reverse complement strand
AATTCACAAATTTGGAACCACATTGTAAAAATTATCTGTAGTAATGCCTATGTCTAATTCTAATATATTTCTATTATCTTTTAATTGAATGAATAATAATTCCAAAAATGTTTTAATCTATATTTTTCATTTGAGAAGATTATAACATTTCTTAGAACTAGTTAACCTTGGCTATATTCCATGGTTCCTGATAACCTCAATTCATTTCTTTGCAAAATTAGCAAATTTCAGCAAATCATTACAAACGCCCTTTGCACTCTGAATTTTAACATCATTTTTTCTTTTACTTTTCATCAAAAATAATCCTAAAATTTTGTTGGCTAATTCAATTTTCTTGTATTTCATACTTCATGTCTATCAACCAATGTGGTGATGTATTACTTGTCTTGATGAAAAAAATAATCAAGCTGTCAATGACTTACAAATATAACTGTTTGCTTGATATTTGATAAAAAATAATGTTTCTCAGAATCTTTCTTATATGTGTTCTGAATGAAGGAGAACAATACATAATTTTCATTGGCTACTCTGTGAAACAATATACCTTTGTCTCAAATTATCTAGTAGGTTCCTTTTTAATCAGGCTGTGTGTGCTCTCCTACCATGGCTAAACAGTCTGAAAGTCACTGATATTTTTGGCTTCCACACAATCTGCTGGAAAATTTCCACAACTACTAGTGCTTACAAATATATGCATTGCATTTGTATATTCAAATATCTTGTAAAAAAAAAGTTGATTAAAGAGAAGGATCCCCGTTCTGTATGTATGTAACTTTAACAGTTTTGTTTTCCTTCTGTTGAGAGAGCCATTATGTGAGCTGACTGAGACTTATCATTTCACACATTTCCACCACATGTAATTTACAGTCATCGTGGATGTACATGAGAGATGCTAATTCAATGAGTACAACAATTTCCTTCCTTGTTTCCTAGAGATGTCTCGAGTCACTTAGTGGACCATCATCTGTTACCTTGACAGGGTAGCCAGCTGTGTGAACCTCTCCATAAGGACCCAGAACTTTGAAAGCAGACTGTGAAAAATACTTCAATGTTCTCACTATTCTAAATCAGCGTTACAATTTTTGTTAGGCATACGTTAATTGGTACTTTCAAGACAAGGAGTGTTAGAGTAGCTTTATGTTTCCCTCCTGGGAACTGACACTTAGTGTAAATACAACCTGGGAGACACTAGAAGGAAGAAACCCAGAACAATACTTCACAAGCTACTGTATATATTTTGGATTTAATTTAAGATGCCAGGCAAAGTGAAATAATTATGATGTTATTGCTGGGAAATGAATAAAATAAAAATGCTGTCTTTCAAAACTCCTCACATGAAGTTCCTAGCTGAATACTGAAATGTGAATAAGCAGGGATTATCTGGGTGCTGTTCTCTCATAGAACTGCATACGTTTAGCAACACAAAAGAACTTGGCAGGAGTGGAGTGAACGTCATAAACTCACACATTGTTGTGTGCTGACATCCAATTCAAGATTATGTGTTCCAGATTAAGTGGAAATGGAAAGCACCAGCGATTGTGCTAGAAAGAGAAGACAAATAGACACAGCTGATTCAGTAGTCTCTCTATATTCAATACTTCTTAGTACCAGCTACTAAATCCATGTCTACTTTGTGTGACTTATTTAAAACTGGATTTTTTTCAGAATATTCTCTTTCACTTATATAGGATAGAACTGGCTTCTCCTTTCTCTTATTTCTCAAAAAGTAGCCACCTAGTTACAAGTTAGTCTGCTAAATCCATTCTCCATGCAGTGGCAGAGTAAGTCAGTTTATTGTAACATCCTAATCCTTCTATTTTTGTCATCCCAGGTTTGGATTTAAACATGCTCATTCTAGATACCTGAATACATAAAAAAGTTAAAGAACGAGTTATTTAATTTTCAATTATACCTATTGTATGAATGAATTCTTTTGGAATTCCTAAGAAAATGAGCTGATTGTGTGTGTGTGTTTTTTTTTCCTGACTTTTATCCCCAGGTGTCTCTTCGAAGACTGGCTATAAACTGTCATGTCAATATTCCAGGAATTTGCTATTTCTCTATCTTTCCCAGCAGTCCAATGCCTACTTGTGGTACCTGACTCTTCTCTTTCCAAGGACACTGTTCACATTGATTGATATCTTTAAAAGTAATGTTCCACTTGTGCCCAAGGTATTCATTCTTTCCAAAACTTAGCCTGTCCAGCAGAGCTCTGATCAGAGAAGCAGTTGAGGGATGGCTGTGGTAGGCAGAAGATATGGAAGTGATGGTTTTCACTCAGTTCACCGTCACTTAGCACAACGGGTTCCCCATGCAGCAGAAAACTGAGTTAGAAAACTCCAAAGTGCTAAACTGATTCAGTTTTACCCAATAAAGTCCTGGAAAAGCAAGAGGGCTTTATTCAGAGACTTTTAGATTTTATAGATAAATGAAATTACCATATTATTTTATTGACAAACATAAGCATCCAAGTTCTACTTTGTGAATTGAAAGTATACTTTGAATGTTATGGAAAATGGTATAAATCTTGTATATCTTCCTTTCCTAACAGTATTTTCAAAAAGATTCAAAAAGTTTAAAGTTGCAATTAGAGTCCAGCACTGCACACATGTAAACAGTGTCAGCCTAAAACATGACGTTTTGAAGGAATTGTTTTCTTGAACATTTTTCTAGTAGTCTCCTGTGCGCTTTTGGAATTCTTTTCACTAAACACTCATTTTCCTATGAGCTGTTAGTCAGAAATTCTAGTGTAGCGGGACTAGATCAAATAATTCACCTTGCACTTAGAGGTAGATTCAGCCCCTTAAGGAAGTTCGCAAAGTTTCCCCAACAGTCTACACAGGAATGTCCAGCTTGTTGAGTCCACCCCAGAGCCCCAGAGTAATGTCAGCCAATTCTCTGCAGTGTGTCTGCCTCAGCCTACTCAGCACCACGTGTAAACATTGCTGATACTATTGTACTGACTCAGAATATTACCCATCTATGGCTATACACTGTTTATGATATGGCACATTTTATATGATCTATATGTACTCTAGGCATGAATATTTCTTTTTGGCCTCCTAGATCTTAGAATTCGTAAATGCTCTGCCCCATAATATTTTGCTAATTTAAATTCTCAATTTTTGAAATGACTATTATTCTACTAAAAGATGTAAAATTATATTTAATGTTCTTTAAGTTTAGACATACTTTTTTAAAATGGCATTTTGGGGCTGGAGAGATGGCTTAGTAGTTAAGGTGTTTGCCTACAAAACAATCCAAGTTCGATTTCTCAGAACCCACATAAAGCCAGATGCATAAGTTGACACATGTGTCTGGAATTTGTTTGCAGTGGCTGGAGGCCCTGGTGCGCCCATTCTCTCTGTGTATGTTTGCCTCTTTCTCTCTTTCACACTCTTTCAAATAAATTTAAAAAAAAACATATTTTTAAATAGCATTTTAGGGAAAATTATCTATAAAATTTAGCTAATTGTCAATATTGAAATTAAATATTAATATATTAGAATATAGCAAATACATATTATTTAGAAATATGTATTACCAGTAACAATTGTAATTGGACAATAGTTTATACATAAAATATAATATAAATTAATCAATATAAGCTAGATAATATCCATGTGCAAAAGCACCAATAATTGGCTAGCATAAAGTAATTGCCACAAGAAATCATTACGCTATGTAGGTTGTACTGATGTTAAGGTTAGTCAGTAGGTATCACAGCATGAAGGGATTATGTTACCAGTACGCACTGACCACTGATGCCTGAGGACACACTTTCAGTCTTCCCATTCCCAGTACACAGAAAAACACATACTAGCCTCCATCTAACCTCCAACCAATTTGCGAAGACAGATATAAAATATAGTTCCATAATTATTTCACTGGTTATGGATGCCAGTAAATTTAGAAACACAAATACTTTAGCATCATATTATTTGCAGCCATCAATAATGTTTAGATAAAATTAAAACAGCAGAAAGGGATAAACCAGGGGAAGTGTGCCAGATTAGTTAGAGAAGGCCACCTTTTCTCACTCGCTTGTTATCACCACTCACACTCCACTCCGGCATTGTTCTGTCTATACTGGACGTTTCAGCTCAGCAAAATATAAACCATCATCTCATGAACTTATATCATGAATTTGTGGAGCCATGACTCAGTAGCAATTATGGGAGATATCTGGTAGTTATACAATGAAACATCCTCTGTTCAAGACCCTCCCAGTGCCTGGTGAGTACACAACATGTATTTAGTAGTTTTTAATTCAACTTATGGAATAAAGAATCCTTCTTCTAAAATATAAAGTACTTCTGAAAATACATTAATTTATATTGATTTAAATTTACATATTTATTATTCATATCAAATTATTTTTACTCTTATTTATATTTGGATTACAAAGCATGAGGCTATTCAAAACCTGATAATATAAAACAATAAGCGTGAATATTTTGAATTAGCAGAAATTAGAAGAAAAAATATAAATATGATGAGACCAAAAGATAATTTTGACTCTCCTTCCTCATCTTAAACACTTAATATGACATGAATCTTCAACCTTTTGAACCAGACCTACAAGCTTGGAGGTCCCTTTAGAAAGACTAGATGACCATCTCAGAGGGAATGGCAGGGAAGTATCATTCTCTCCCTGCCTCTCTTTGGGATGCTCTTCAGAAGTTTTTCTTCTTGTCCCTGTGCCAACTGTGACTCAAATTTTCTGCTCCTTCTTCCTCTCTGGGGCTGTTGGAGGTGATTATCATTTCCTCCCGCTCTCACCTCACTGTGACCATTGTGGCAGTGATGGATGTGGGTGTTTGGGAAGAGGACACATTTAAACATGAGCTTTCGGGTTCCATATAATAACAAATTGTACACACTTTTGTGTGAACTTCTTTTATTAATGTTCCATGAATTAATCTCATTTTTACTAGTGATTCCCAGAATCTTCTACTTATGTAATTAAACAGATGAAACCCAAGAAACAGATATAAGCGCATATTCTTGGCTAAATAGCCTGACAGTAAAAGATTTATTTAACTATAAGGAGTTTCAGATAGAAATGACTGTATGTTCTTCTTCCCTAAAATCTATACCACAGTGTCAAAGGGTTGTCACCAGTGGGTGAGACTATGGATCCTACCCCCACGGCACTCAGAATAGCTGCCTCTACTTGGCTGTCTTCCCTGCTCTATCCAGACATAAAGCTGTCTCCCCAATGACTACTATGGACATAAATAAACACCAACAGACAAAACCCCAGAGAATGTTGATAATGTGCTGAGCTTGCAGCTGGAGCTTATCTTGCTGACAGGAAGGTGTACTGTGCATGTTATTACTACTGACTTCTTTGTTTAGATGTAGCTCACTCTTATCTAAAGCAGGCATAACTCTTACTTTTGTGTTTGTTCTATGCATAAAATAATCAACCAGCATTAATCAGACTGGGAAAGGATGAAAGACTAGGAAAGCCATATTATAATAAGAACTAAAACTATTAGTGTGAAGAATGAGTCAGCTAAAGTTGGTATAGGGGAAATACGTACCATGGTTTGTCATAAGCGATATCAATTTCTGTAGCATTTATGGGACATAATCAAGGCCTATGTGAACTATTAACTTTGAGTATGGATAAATTGTCAGGAACCACAAGGGAGGAATTAGAGAAAATGACATGTGAACAATGAAAATGAAAAAGGGGGAAGAATTTATGCTATTGATGGGAAAACTACTACACAAGAAAAAAGTAAAAATATAGTACTGGTTTAAGTGGAAAACAGAAGAAGGTCTCCAGGTGAGGGGTATATTTTACTTTGATATTCTGTACAGAAATGATACAATAAAAAAGAAATTTTGTTTTTAAATACAATTTTCACTCAATGAGTCCTATTCACGAAATCCTAAAAACAGTATAAATGTGATCATCCCCTAAAGAGATAAGTACAAATTGCCTTTTCTCAATATTCAAAACATAAGGCTAAACATTATTTTTATAGTATTATATAAAAATGTAATCTCAAATCCTCATTGACTAATTGATCTTGTAAAACTGCAGGCAATGCACAAAAATAAGGAAGATAGGAATTTGTGAGCCACGATTGAAATAATAAAATCCAGTTTGCATGTTAGTGTATATAATGAAATAAAAACAATCAATTAAAATTTCAAAGAAATTAACTAAATTTAACCCATTATTGATGCAATCATGTTAGGATTTGAATTATTTCTTCCAGAAAAGATATTGCGAACTCATTACCACCTAAACTTAAGAATGTGACCACATTTTGAAAGAGAAAATGTGTACATTTGATTAGTTAATATGAGATCATTCTTACCGGAGTAGGAGCTTTCATCCAAAAATAATTGGTGTACTGAAAAACTGAGAGACAGCCAAAGAATACCCAGTGGCAGTGCAGACAGAGACCACGCTGAGGCAAGTGAATGACTGTCAACAAAAAGTAAATGACTGTCAACAGCTGCCAGAAGGAAGAAGAGGCAAGGAAAGATCCTCCCCTGCAGGACTGAGAGGAGCAGGCACTGCTGACAAATGGAACCATTCACCAAAGGGTTAAAGTTTTCATCAACAATTCTGACACCTACCAACTCAACCCTCTTTCTTCAACAGTTCAATTGAATTCCTAATAGTTATCTCAATAGATTGATAGACTGATTACTTTTGATTTTTTCTACCTTTATTGCTTTGTCTATATGCTTGGCATGTTTCCTACTCTTTAAAAGAGACTCCTTTTCTACTTTAAAATTTGACTATATTTTTAACATCTTTGTGTGATGTCTTGATTTCCATTTTCTCTTTTCTATAGATTTCAAAATTGATGACTTTTCTGCATTTTCTTATATCTCTGATCAAAGTATCATCCAGTCGTCACTCATTTGTCTCTGATACCAAGTTGTTTTGCTCTCTCTCATTTCTGAAATTGTTATTTTTTGTCTGCACATGTTTGTATCTCTCTCTTCCTTTTTCTGAGTCATGTTCTCTAGCTATATTTTCAAGTCATGAACACAGGTTCCTTTTTAAAATATCATATCACATGCATCAAAGCACTGAAATGTTAAATTTCCTTCCTTCACAGTAACTTAAATCCCACCTTGAGGTTAGCCTGTCCTAACTTAGAGTGCATTTGGCTACAGTAGTAAATGCTAAAGATATTGAATTAATACTTGTCAGTAGCTCAGGATTATATGAAATTACTACTTAGCTGTTTTCAAAAAGGACACATTGGTCGGGTTCACTGTCTACTATCTGCGGTGACAATTGTCCTTACGCACTACCTTCAAGTCTCATCTCTTGAATGACACTTGCCAGAAATGTGAGTACATATATTAAAAAAGGAGTCCTTGCCAGGAAGACCGGGATGAGTACTAAGATATACAGGATCCCTTGCCACAAGGACTAATACAGACAGCCCACGGAGGAGGATATACAACTGATCAGGGATGGGGAGGGGGGGAATAGGGGAATTTGGGATAACAACGCATGGTTTGCCCACTAAATAATGTAACTCATTATGGACAATAAATATATATTAAAAAAAATTCTGTACTAAGCTGTTCCCTGTTTTCTTTAATTTCCCTTCTTGTCAGGTGTCAGAGGTGTCAAAACAGAGGCACTCACACTATGGAAGTGAAAAGAGGAAAACCTTGTGTGAGTGAGCTTTCCACTTCCACTCTTTTAATTCCACCAGGGCCCTAACATTCTGTAAAGGTGCCAATCACATTCAAGGAGTTTTTCTGCTTTAGTCAATCCTCTCTGGCAATACCCTGAAAGATAGACCCAGAGGTAGTTTTTACTGATTGCCTGGGTTCTCTAAATCCAATCAAGTTCTAATGATGGATGTACTGCTCAAAGTTTACATAATCAAAATGTTAGTTCAAGGGGCAGCTATCCCAGTGGGCTGTGTTTGAATGGCTCTGAGTGGGGCCTGGCCAGGGACAGAAGGAGAGACACTCCAGGCTTCAGGCTGGAGTGATCAGGCAGCTGCTTGTGGCTGGACAGAGATGCTGGTATTTAAGATATTATGGAATCTGAAATAAAAAATGTTAAACAAAACAGGATTCTGTGTGATGGTTAGGTTTTGTTGTCAACTGGATCTTTTTAATTATCTTTGGTGGGTCTCTGAGGTTATTTGCAGGAAGGCAGCCTTTCAGTAGGGGGCAGGATAAAAGGAAGCTCAGGAGCTAGAAGTAAATATCCTTTCCTGTGTGGGCAGTGCTGGAAGGAAATTCCAGAGACTCAGGAAGCCAATAAGTCTGGGGAAAGGTTGCAGGATCCCACCCTAAGTCTATATAAAGGGGGAGAACACTCTTTTACATCCTGCCGACTGTTTGCTCTTAGAATATGTAATAGTAGGTTTAAACTGGCTTCAAACAGTAATAAAAAAGGTGTTTGTTAAAACTCTCATCCAAACAGAATTATAAATGATGGAAATACTAAAATTTTTAAAGCAACAATTAAGTAGATTATGGGAACAGGAAAATCATCTTCCTTTGGTTTCAGGATATATTGTATGTAGATGCTTATTTATTACAGTTGCATTGAGACATTTCATCTCCTATAGTGCTTTTGGTTATTCAAAACAACACTGGATTACGTGATTTCCAAAAGTAGGTCTCTTCTAAGAACTGTGGACTATGGAGGAGATCAAACCATTATTTTTCTTATAAAAGCCACATGATGAAAGTACTAATAAAACCCTCACAATCTACTGCACATTGAAGTGGGACTATGGCCAAACGGAGCAGCTTCCGTGTCACTGTGGTGATCGCCATCAGGAAGACTGTTAGCTTTTGCTGTGTCAGTCTATATGACTGTCACATGGCATGAGAACTGCTGGGTCTCCATGCAGTCAGCACTCTATGAGAGTATAATTTACACTATATGACAGGAACTACAAAGACCAATCTTTAGTTTTATTGTGATTTATAAAAAAAGACACTTAAATGTATGCGGCTCAGTCTGTTGAAAGGACTTTGAAAGTTTAAAGTGCCATAGTAAATAATCAATATAAAGCTTAAAAAGATTTTAGGAGAGTAGGGAAAGCTAAATTTGGTCAACAGGATGTTATCAGACCCATAAATGAAAAACACTTGACTACTTCTTTATTTGCAATTTGAAATGTTTGCATTTATTCCATATTTCTGGTACTCATAAAAGATTAATTCATCATCATATGTAAATAGATATAGATAAGATAGATATAGATATATGGAACACATAACATATCTATATCTATCTGTCTATATGTCAAAGAGACTAATGGGGAAGAGAACTCAACAACAGTATATGTGAAATATATACAAGGAATGCTAAATAAGAAAATAGTATAAATATATAAAGACAGTATAAAGAAGAAAACATTATGTGTTGAATTATAAAAATTGACATGAAAATCCTCTTTTATCTGTTCTTTAAGCTCTCTTTCATCTTGTAGGTCTGGTGGTACATTCCCTTTTAAAACTATTCCCCATAATTATTGATATTTAGAATTTGGCCAAGGCTTTTCCATTTAGTATGTAGACCTTAAGTTTTCACCATGAAAATTACAAGGTGGTGTGCTCCTCAACTCTTTAGAGAGGATGTCTTTCAAAGACAATGAGATGTTCATTATCCTAATCTGCCTTTATTTTCCCATCTTTCCTAAGCATCTATCATTTTGATAGACTGAGGTTCTACATAGGCTCAAAGATAGAAATACATATTTTTCTCCCCCTTCAAGGAAAGGTAAAACATATGAAATAAGACAATAAAATACAGGTGGCATGTTTTTTTTTTCTGTGTGACATAAGCAAGTTCATTAATGTTCTCTAAGCCATACATATTTTAAATATTTTCTTTATTTGTTTGTTTTGTTTTGTTTTTGTGTGACTTTTTGAGACAAGGTCTCACATTGTACCCAGAGGCTGGCCTGGAATTCACAGCAATCCAGTTGTCACAACCTTTCAAATGCTCGGTATGCAAATACATGTCACCTTTCCCTTCTTCCTGAAACATTTATTCTTACTTGAAAATAGTGGAAAATTTTCAAAAGTCTAACAATTACGGCATTCATACTCTTTGAATATTAAAGCTTTACTAACTAGCTGTAGTATTCAAAATAGATATGAAATGATTCTATTTTGGATTAATTAAAGTTGTGTTACAAATACATTTTATTTGAAAGATGAAAGAAAATTTGTACAAATAAAATATCATATATTGTATTCACTTAAAATATGTTTTATAAATTTCAATATCATTTATATACTTTTCCAATAATTTCAGTGAGTCACAGCTTCAGAGTTTCATTTCAGTTCATTATATTGGGATTCTATTACTCTTAACATCACTAAATATTACCTGAAATAAAAATCCATATAAAAATGTTGAGGAGCTGGGGAGATGGCTCAGTGAATCAAGCACTTTCTGCACAAAGGAGAGAACTGACTTGGGACCTAGAATCTTTTGAAGTGCCAGGTGGACATGGAAGGCCATCTGTAATCCTGGCAATTGTGTGACAGGGGCAGAGGATCTCCAGGACAAGCTGGCTGGCTACAATAGATGAATTGCTGAGCTCTGGGTTCAACTGGCAGATCTTTCTTCAGGAAATAAAATGGGAGATGAATTGACATGGACATCAAAATCTAACTCAGCCCTTTACACTCGCTCAAACATACATGTGGGAACATACTCACACCACACACATATGTACAAAATGAAAAAAAAGAGAAAAGTATTAAAATATTGTTGAGAAAAGTTGTCCTGAGAAAGTTAGACAAACAGGGTAAATTGATTCAAAGCAAAGCAACTGCAGTCTGCAGAAGAATGCAAATTTAGCTCGATTGAAGCAAGAGGTAAGAGAATGTAAGTGTTGGGATTTTAAGAACTAGTGAAAAAATTATTGGAAGAGGCAATGGGTGAGAATCTTCATGGTGGCTAGGCCATCATGTTTTCTAATTGCTGTTTATTGAAGGGAGGCAACAACTATTCAAGAGAATATAAGAGACTTCATAAAATATGGAATAGAACTATCATAGGATCCAGTTATACCACTCCTGGGAATACACCCAAAGGAGTCCAATTCAGTGGACCCTAATGATAACTGCCATCCAAGTTTGCTGCTGCACTGGTTGTAATAACAAAGTAATAAAGCCAGCATTATGAACATAATAACAAATAGAGAATGTGGCACACCTATATGATGGAGTTGTAGTCAGACATAAAGAGGAACCAAATTATGCTGTTTGCTAGATAAGGACTAAAATTGAAGGCTTCGTTAATATTTACCAAAAATGCAACATTAAAAATATTTCAAAAATGTTGCATGTTTTCTATCCTATGGGAATATAATAGTTTCCTGCTCATTGATGAGGCAAAACAACTGGCCAGAAGCAGCTGAGGGGAGCAAAGAGTTTATTTTCTCTTACAATTTCAAAAAGCATGGAAGAGACAACAACTGGATTGTCACATTTTTATCCAAAGCAGGAACTGAGTATTCTGTATTGGGCTTGGAGTGGCTTATACTACTTCAAAACCCAGACAGACCCAGCAATACACCGTCTCCAGCAAGGCCCAACCTGTCAAAGACTCAACCACTTCCCAAACTGCCACCAGCAGGGAGACAGTTACTCAAAACACATGAGGCTACAGGAGACATTTCATTCCAACTACCAGAATGAGCTGTATTTCTTGATGATGAAATTTCAAATAGGGGTTCTCAAGTCTTCTGGAAAGATTTTGTCAAGAGATTTAGAGAAAGATTTCAAAGTGGAGAAGGCAAGCTAGAAGATGCCTTGTGTACGAAAATAGAGCCCAGAGGCCAGAAGGTTATTATTAGGAAAGGATTTGGCTAAAATTTACACATGCAATTGGGAACATTTAGATTAACTTGTTTGGTCAAATTGAATATAGACTTTTTTCTGTAATGTATTACAGTTTTACAAAATAATTTTAATGATTATTAAGGAGTTTTGTTTTTCAGATATGTATTTTCCGGGGTTGGAGATTTAACTCAGTGGATGAGTGCTTGCCTAGCAAGCACAAGGCCCCGGGGTCGGTCCTAAGCACCACACACAAAAAAATGTATTATCCTGTACATCCATTAAGACAGGAATTTACATTTTTGAATTATAATGTACTAGTAGTATATGTTGCTTTTTTCTAAAATGTCAAGTACTTTTTAAAAAGTAGCCAGAGATGGCCTGAAGAGATGCCTCAGAGGTTAAGGCACTTGCCTCTTGTACCTATGGCCCTGGGTTCAATTCCCCAATACCCACATAAGCCAGACCCATAAGGTGGTGGCCCTGGTGTTCTCTCTCTCTCTCTTTCTCTTTCTCTTTCTATCTCTCTGCATAAAAATGAATAAATAAAATATTTTTTAAAAGTAGCCAGAGATATTTCATTAATTTTCTAGTATATAGCATGCCTACAGATAAATCTTGTCTATTATTTTTGGACTAATTTCGTGATTTAAATGGCCTATAATTAATGATTACTAGGGATACTGTCACTTTAATATTTTGTGACTGTTAGAATGACAAGAGCAACATTCAAAATATCTCACAGCAATTTTTGAAGGCATTTGCAGTTTTAGAAAGTTCTGGCAGATATGTTAGCTCATTATGCCTCAATGAGACGTTTTGTAGGCAAATGAAAGTAATTCAGTATAAAAGCTCTTGAGCAAAATGTGTTCCTTTAGCTCAATTGGCTAATTATGTACAAGCACACGGAGATCTGGACATTCTTCCAAACAAGAAGAAATTTTTACATCATTTCAATATCAGTTCATTAGGGAGTAAGACAGGAATGCTGAGTCCCTGTGGATCTGAGAATTCATTGGTTTTAAATGATTTCACCTAAGTAGATGTGTTATTTCTCTCTTCTCATATTAGTACTCATTTGGAAATCTATGTTTCTGAGAAAAAGATTCTAAAGCACCTTTTAAATTGTGTGAATAGCATAATAAAGACAGTTAAAGTAATAAGTAATACCTCTTACAATTTCTATATTTAATATAATAAATATAGATAGGTGATAGACAAATGTTATATTATTTATTCCCGTACTGTGATGGTTAAGTTTATTTGTCAACTTGATCTATGTAATAATCCATAGTAACTTTGTGTGGGTCTCTGAACTTGCCTGCAGGAAAGATTGACAAAATCCTTTTGGGATTTTGGAAAAGGGAGGAGTTCCCTTCTCCAGAGTGAGCGTGTGACAGGGCCAGGCGCCTGCAGGGAACACCCCTCCCCTTGAGTGGTAGGTGTCTAATTAGAGCTACAACCTAGGTGCTAAAACTGATTGGTCAAATATAAACCAATCAGCTGTCTCTCTGGCTCACTTAGGAAGACCTTAAATTCTCTTCCCTAGAGGAAGTCAACCCCTCTTTCTTCTTCCACCTGGCAATGGAGTAAAGGGGACTGACTGCTGACCCAGGCCTCAGGATGGTAAGGTTTTCCCCAACCCCAGCAAATGGCTGGGGGGGGGGGTTTCTAGACCTTTTTCCTCATAACCCTCTCCTTCTCATAATGGGAGCTTTCTGTTATCTTTTCTTTGGATGCTTATTTAGCTAAATAATAGAAGCTCTGTTAAACTCTCTGACATATGTTTTTCCCACACTGGTGGCTGGAGAACTCTGTAACTTCTCATATGGTGACTGGGAGAATTTCCCATCCAACTCCCCTTTTCCTAATTTACTAAATTAGAATAAATGTGTAATTAAAATTTAATTTTGTCCCTGTGTACAATTCTTTGGCATTAGAGGACACGAACTCGGATACAGGGGGGAGGGGATTCCAAAACACTCTCTCTGTATTGTGTACAAATATTATTTATCAGTAATTCATATCAAGCCCTTCCCCTGCAGTGGGTGGGCCTTCCAGAAGGGGACTAAATATAAGGAAGCTTAAGGGGAAGGAAACCCTCTTCCTTCCTCCCCCAGCTGCTGGTGCAGTCACTGGCTGGTCTTCTCAAGGAATGCTACCATACCAAGGGCTCAATGTTGGTCTCTGCTGCTGGCAGATCAGGCATTCAGTCGCAGCCATAGCCATGTCAGCCTTTAGTGGAAGTCCATGTAGTTGGGCCCATGCATAACCTGCATCCCTGCCACCATAGCCACTTTATTCTTGGGCACATTGGGCAATGACAGGGATGACTGAGGAGAGAGGTTGGCCACTATCCACAGAATGGGTCAGCTTATCAATTTGATTATTAAAGTCATCCTCCAATGATGTCACCTTCTGATAAGCATTAACGTGGGACACAAGTATCCTTATATACTTTGCCCACTCAGAGAGGTCTATCCACATAGTTCTCCCCCAAATATCTTTCTCACCAATTTTCTAATTGTGCTCTTTCCAAGTCCCAGACCATCCAGCCAAACCATTGCCCACAGCCCATGAATCAGTGTACAGCCACACATATGGCCATTTTTCCTTCCAAGCAAAATGCACAACCATGTGCACTACCCGAAGTTCTGCCCATTTTGAAGACGTCCCTTCACCATAGTCCTTCAGAGTTGTCCAAGAAATGGGCTGTAATTCTGTGACTGTCCACTTCTGGGAGGTGCCAGCATAACGTGCTGCACCATCTGTTAACCATGCCTTAGTCCTCTCCTTCTCAGTCAGTTGATTATAAGGCACCCATGATGCCATAGGTGCATGCTTGGGGACAGAAGGCATCATAATAGGAGTAGCAACCATAGGCATTTGCACAACTTCCTCATGCAACTTATTTGTGCCTTCAGGGCCCGCTTGGGCCTGATCATGCATTTACCACTTCCACTTGATGATGGACTATTGCTATGCATGGCCAACTGTATGTCCTAGTGGGTCAGACAACACCCAGCTCATAATGTGAAGCTCAGGTCGCATAGTAACCTGATGGCCCATTTTCAAGCTCTCAGTTTCCACTAAGGCCCAATAGCAAGCCAAGAGCTGCCCTCCAGTCAACAGGCCAAGAAAGGAGTTACAGTGTTAGCAGGAGTGATTGATTCAGACTACCAGGGAATGATAGTATGGGTCACCTCTCCAGGTAAAGAACCAAGACTTGCTGAGGTGATTGCTGAAGGTGGAGGAAATACAGAATGGGTGGTAGAAGAAGGGAGCGACAAATACCAACTAAAGCCACGTGACCAGTTACAAACACAAGTACTGTAATTACCATGAGTATTTTGTTTTGTTTTATATTACTTACTAAGAATGTTGTCCCACATGTATACAAATACCTTTGTTTTTTCCCTATTGTGTAATTAATATTAATTGAGATCATATCAGTAATTATTGTTGAATTTGTATTATTAGCTATAAGACCAAGCATTCCTCAAGTGACCTGACTTATGTTGGGGACTATTATGTGTTTCCACTTGTACATGGGATAGTTATATATTAGGCGGAATCATGAGATTACTGTCTTCATTTGAAAATTAAAATGTAAGAAGATATGATTTGATGTCAAGTTGACAAGGGGTGGATTTATGATGGTTAAATTTATTTGTCAATTTACATAATCCATAGTAAACTTGGGCAGGTCTCTGAGCTTGCCTGCAGAAAAGATTGACAAAATCCTTTTGGGATTTTGGAGAAGGGAGGAGTTCCCTTCTCCAGAGTCAGCCATTCTCCCCACTAGGTGGGCCTTCCACAAGGGGACTAAATATAAGGAGGCTTAAGGGGAAGGAAACACTCTTCCTTCCTTCCCCGGCTGCTGGTGCTTGTTCGTGACTTGCTTTCACATCCTGCTCTCCTACCCTTCCTGGACATCACAACCCACTTTCCTGGGCCTCACATCAAAGACTGAAGAGCTGCTGCTCTCCAAGTAGCCAACATGCCTTCTAGACTGGATTTGGACTGCTGAGGCCTCCAGCCACGTGGACTGAACAGCTACTGGTTTCTTCACCTGTGGGCCTGCAGACTGCTATTGTTGGACTGTCGTAAGCTACCCCAATAATTTCCATTTTATTATAACCCATTCTATCAACACTGTTTCCTCTAGAGAACCCTGACTAATACACTTACCAAATATTTGTTATAATAGCAATTGTATCTTATACATGAATTAATCAACTAGCCATCAATCACATAAGTGGTTAGAGCATGATGTAATGATCTCCATTGATAACCTACTGTTTGCCTTTAAGCTGCACTCTGTGTATCTTAAAAGTTCAGAATTATTCAAGTTTAAGGCTAGAATCTATTTAATAATAGGATATAATGTGACAATGTCTGTATTGGTTTCTAGGCTTTAAATGAATAATAAAATTAATTATAAAAAATGGAAGACATGCATAGATTAACCTTTCTTACTTTATTTATGTTTTTGTCTTGAAATTTTTTCATAAAATTGAAATTACTTAAAGATATGTATAGAATTTTTTAAGAGAAAAAACTTTTTAAATAGCATCAGTTTCACATAATTTTTTTTCTAAACTTCAAATACAATCTTTAAATGCTATATGTAATGCTTTGAATCACACATTTTGGAGCTCACCAAATAAACCAACAGCTTATATGTTTTTTTATGTTCGATATACATAGTGGGAAGTTTATATGAATTGATATATTTTGTTTGAGATGCTTTTGGGAATTTTAAAGGGTAATTTCTTATTCTTCATGTTTATATTTTCCATTCAATGAGATTAAGTTTCAGTACATGAAAAATAAATGAAAGTGCATAGCCTATTTTGCACTTAAAAAATTCTCATTAGTGTACAACATACCATCAAAATAGTCACAAGAAAGCATGTTCCAGACCTATTCACAGTGATGCAATATCCCCTTATACATTTATCCACTTACTGAGGACTGATTCTGCTAAATATATAGTTCATTTTACACATTCTTCATTAATCTTTAAATAGAACTAGAGAGTTAGAACTAATTTTTTTCAGACTACTAAATGATAGATTAGCTACATTTACTTTTTCAGTAGGCTTTCTTATTTCAGCTCTGTAATATTTATACCATAGATTTTATTTATATTTTCAGCAAATTTAAGCTATAATATAGAAAATTATATTTATATTCAATCACTATATCAATACTAGATAATAGATAAGAAATTAAAACCTTAATATCTATTATTGTTATTTCATCTGGAATAATAATATATCATATCTACCTATGAATTCACTTAATATGCATATTATTTATTAAGAGATTAAGCCATTTAAATGTATGTATACCAAATAATTTACTATTTATTCATAATTTTTATAGTGCTATTAAGGCAAATCTTCATATTCTTATCATAAATGTTTATTGCATGTAAATTGTTTAAATATATTTAATAAAGCATACTTTTATATATAATCAGTTGCAAATATTTATATAATTTCTCAAAAGTCTCCAAAGGCATGAAACTGGGAAAACATATGCAGAATAGACCAGAAGCTATTTTATTCTCTTTTCTACACACTTTTTCTAGTATTGAAATATGGCTATTTTCTTCACTCAAATTTAGATCCGAAATTTCTAGCAATATGAATGAGATATCTTTATTTTACTGACAGACTTAGATGTCATTGAGTAGCTGGTAATATAAAATGTTATACTTTCCCAAGCTTTTACCTCTTTAAAGTTCCTAGAAAAAACATCTTTAAAAGCACACCTTAAAAATGGCTTAAAATAAATGGGCAAAATTTTATTATGAGTGACTGATGACTTTTCTTGTGAGAACTATTGAGTGAGAGATGCTGTATATATAATGAAAGGCAGGGTTTTCTTTGGTGTCTGTTTATGGGAACTGACCATCTTTGGATGAAGAGTCTATTTAAAAAATAATATTCTCCTAAAGCAAAATAAAAAGTTTGATTTATTCTAGAAGTGAGTATAAGAAAGACATGCAAGAGTGATTAGTACTTATGATTCATGAGCCCGTAGATGACCAGTGCTGGATATTAATAGGAAACTGCATGTTATAAAAGTTCATCAGCCTATCATATATTTAAAGAAAAAATAATGAATTTGACCATTTATATTTTTTGTTGACACGATTGAAGACTCTAGAAGAAAGTTTCTGTTGCTATTTCTTTCTAGCTGAAACATTCCATTCTAGACATTTAAGGGAAGCTCATAAGAATCTAAAAGCTAATAAAACTTACACGGTCCAGAAAGCTACTGAAGTTTGAAGACTCAGAGGGCAGTAAGGGAGTGCTAAGAGAGAGGAAGTAAGGGAGGGAGCTCTGGAGATGCAGCTTCTTTGAGATGTCCCCAGGCTGGGAGGGCTTTATGTCCACACAGCTGCCTGGAGCCACAGAAGCTCCTTTAAGTGAACTCTTACCCATTCTCCTATAAGTAGGGCCAGTGAAATCATGATGCTCATCAAGCTTGGATTGAGTAGAATTATTTCTGTCTGTCTTTGATGCCCTGTCAGTACTGAATAGACATTTGTTCATTTCTCCCCAAGAAGGAAAAACAAAGTTGAAAGAAAGTTATTTCATTACTCCATTTAGGAACAAGGGGAGTTTAGATAGCGGTAGAGGAAAGGTAGATGAGAGCTGAACAAGTTTGATTTCTGCTGTTTCTCTAAGTGGAAGTTACAAGTGAGGAGGTTAGCAGTAGACAGGAGCCCCGCAGCAAGAGGGACTCCATCTGTCCTTAGTATGAACAGACTTGGAGAAGTGATCAATTAAAGAAGAAAAAGTTGTTTCTAATACTGTTAAATATAATGCTGATTTATTCATACTAAAAATATTTCTTAAAATTAAAATAAAATGAGTACAATTGCCACTTTCAACAAGTTAACATTGCATGAATATATGTATATCTATCATCTATCTATCTATCTATCTATCTATCTATCTATCTATCTATCTATCTATCTATATTAAATTCATGTCTTCATGCTGAATTGCTTTAATAGGATTTCCCTGTGTTGGGAAAAGGATGATGAAAATTTCTTCCTTTCTATCAAGCAGACTCTAAGAGAGTCACATGTAAAAAGAATGAGCAGTATTTTGGGTTTCCATGTTTTGAAACTTTCCAATTTTTGATATAAGGAGAATGAAGGTGATAAAAGTGTTGTGTTCAATATATGCTAATTGTTGATTAAAATATATATCTACTTCCTATAACTAATTTCCATTCTCTATCATACTAAACATTCCTCAAAAAACTTAGCCTGTCATAATTAATTCTTTTATTAAATAATTTGAATAAAAATTGCCATGTGTTCTTGGCTTTTTAAAAGTCTCTTAGCTCCTGTTTTTCAGTGGGAGAATGAAAGCTATTCTTGTCAAATGATGATGGAAGCCAATGGCCACCAACAGCTTGAGGATTCAGAGGATCCTGCAAGCTACAAAACTAACCAGTCTTGCATGATGTACACACCAGTGAAATAGTGGCCCTCAGAGTATTATAAGATAGAAAAATATTATATAACCTATGATATATAATATATAATCAACCACTCTCTGATAGGAATATAGTCCTGTTCAATGGTAGGGAATGCATGCCTGGTACTGAGAACTAAGAAGCCCATGAGGCCTGGATGATCATGGATTCATTGCAGAAACTCCTATTGTTCTTTCACTAAGAAGAGAGAATATGCCTATCAAAAAGTCTTCTAAATGTCCATGTTTATCAACTTTTGACCCATGCTCCCCTCACTCTTGGTTAGATGAACTGCTTTCTACAGATGACAGGGAGTGCTAGGGAGACCCAAGACTCATGAATATGTTAAGAAAAGAAAGCTGACCATGCAGCATGGAATAGTCATCTCCATCACATCTGCCAGGTCCCAGGAAACATAAAGAAAGTGGTAGATTAAAGAAATATAAGTGCTGCTCTCTGCTAGCCTGAGAACCTCCTCCAGGGAGATAGTCACAGACATTGAGAAGACTCAATGCTCATCAAAGCAGAAAATCAGAGGCTGCTGAGCGCAACACTGAAGAAGACTTCTCACATAGGATTCAAGGCTCAGGGAACATTGCAGAATGGGTAGAGGAAAGGTAGATCAGAATAAGAGAACAAAATTGATTTCTTTGTGGAACCATTGTAAGAGCCACAGGGTGAGGAGTATCCTGAGACATCATTCCTCCTACAGAGACTGCCTATTGCATTCAGGATTCCAAAGTGCATACCAGTAACCAACTGGAGGAGACCCTCATTGGAATGGACTTTGGGAAATGGAACAAAAGAGTATAACCAGTCTGGAATAGAACTTATATGTAATATGTTAATAATAAGTTAATTAAATAAATTATGATTTTCCAAATAAATTTTTTAAGTATAAAAAAAATCCCAGGCCCACCCTTGAACAAAATTCTCCTATCATGTTTGCTCAAAACTAGAACTTTTAGGACAATAAAGATAAAGCCCTCCAGGAAAACAAGCTAAAGGTGTTAGAGCAACAGGAAGAAAGTGACAAGGGTAACAGAAGGAAAGCTGAGCCAGAGCAGCAGAAGTCTGAAAGGGAGTTGGAAATACCAAATGATTAGAAGATTAAAGACAAGTAAGTTCAAAGAAATAAAACTTACATTATGCTATATTTTAATTTAGATATCAGCAGTTTTTTATGTTAGTTAGAAAATCATGTGGGGTTGTGTTTTTCTCACTTTCATGATAGAATTGATAAATTTTTAATTGAGCTACAGAATATATGCAAGATAGAAGAGGATTGTGTCTATGAATCACAAAGATTTTCATGGGAAATCTGATGAAATCAGAACAAAGGCCATAGTCAATGGTATTATATCTTCTTGTTCATTCTTATCATAATACTCTGGCTAAGTCAATATTGGAGTATAAAAATGTAAGTATATCTCCTAGTACTCTTGTAATAAGCCTTAATATGCATCTATTTTCTCACTTCATTTTAAATTAAAGAAAATCCTGATGGATACAAACATGAAACTAGTGTTTTAAATAAAAAAATAAAAATAAATTATCTTGCAGCCTTCAGATGATGTAGAAATACTCTACACAGTAAAATACAGAATGGATAGCAACGAGAGCCAGAATTAAATCCACATAGTAAACACAAAGAGCAGGAAGATAATGAAAGTGATAATGCCTGGCATTTTGGGAAGGTAAGGTCAAGGAAGGCATGGTTAGTTCATAGGCAGGAGGATTTGGGGTACCATGATCCCATTTTACACAACATTATATTAGGAGTTTGTCCTTGTTATACGTGCCCCCATGTATACTATGGCATGGGACTATTAATGATTTGTTAATATTGGCTCATTAATGATAAGAAATGCACAGCATTAACATGAGATATTAAGAACAGTGGAGTCCAAAGTAAAGGAAGCACATACAATTATTTTCTACATATTATTCTGTAAAAATAGGACTGCTCAATAAATGAAAGCAGCTAATTTAAAATGTCCACCAAAGCCCTTTATTTTGTAATCACACTATAATCTAAACTTTCATCGATGTTCATTTATAAATTTTGTAGTCATTGACAGAAAATATAACATTTTAGTCATAATTCAAGCTCATTGCCACAGTGGAAAGCTCCTTCTGATATGGTGAGCTTCCCTCTTTCTTCACTATGAATTAGTGGAGCTATTTCTAGAGCACAACTGTGACTATGTGGACTGTATATTTCATTGGATAGACACCTAATAAGCTTAATTAATAAGAGTATTCTTTGAATTGTTTATTTCCCTTTCCTTCTGCTTAGATATCTGATCATGCTAAATATGTCACCTAAAATTATTGGGTGGCAGAGGAAATTTTAATAAACATTATTTAATTTTCTATTTCAGTGATTGTCAGAGAGAAAATAAAGCTCAATTGACAGACATATTTCTAATTTTAGTATAAACAAGAAAACTTTAAAACTTTACTTTTTAATTAATATTTATACAGAAAACTGTGTACATTTCATATTCTCAACATTAAGCCCGGATATTATTTCATGAATATTTCCCATCATTATAGAAAATCAATGCCACAACTAAAAAATAATAAGCCCTTTTGTTTCAGGTGAAATTATTTCAACTTTGGTTTCTGTGTTTACTGTATTTCTGAATAACCCATTGGGAGAAGATAAAAATGTTTTTTCTGCATTTGTCAGGACAGTGCTTACTTGACATGCGCAGCTGTGCACATGAATGATGATGAATTTGAGAGAAACAAAAGTTTTAGTTGATTAAAAACAGTTTACATTTAAATTTAAATAGAACAGGTAAAAGAGTTAAGGCATTGATAATTTGTATTTCTGTGAATCGTGTCAGTATATAAATATTACACTCACAACACACACATGTCACTCTTTCATCTCACTCTAGTCAAAAAGTCAAACAATAACAAATGTTGGTGAGACTGTGGGGATGGGGAACCCTGATCCAGGAAAGAGAAGTAATGGGGTGGAAAGACAGGAGGTGGAAGGAGATTGGAAGAGTTACAATTCCACCCCTCCATCCAGGCCACTCACAGTCCCCCAGGACTTCATCCGGTGCACACAGCTTCCCTGGCAGCCATCCGATAGTCCTGGCATCTTCACTGAGTCTCCATTGCAGCCCAAGGTTCATCCTCTTGGCTTCATCGGGCCTCCCTGCAGGTAATCCACAAAGCCTGCCCAAGGCCATTTCTCAAAAAATCAAAACCATGTTGCAAATCCAATGATCCTTTCTTCCTGTATTTGTTATATTAGATATGAGATTTTTTTTTCAGTTCCAAAGCCTTCATGTGGCGGAAATTACTCTCATTGTGAGGCATTATGATTGTGGAAACCTTCTGCTTTGCAATGTTTAGAAATTAGCCCTTCAATGGGCTGAAGAGATGGTTTAGCTGTTAAGGCATTTGCCTGCAATGAAGAAGGACCAGAGTTTGATTCCCCAGTGTCCATATAAAGCTAGATGTACAAGAGGGCACACGTGTATGGAGTTCATTTGCAGTGGCTGGAGGCCCTGGTGTGCCCATTCTCTCTCTCCTTTCTCTCTCTCTCTCTCTGCCTCTCTCTCAAATAAATAAATAAAATATTAAAAAAAGAAATTAGCCCTTCAAGAGGTGAATAAAATCAGAAATTCATCAGAGAATAGTTCCTAGCATTGAATACCAGAAGCTTATAAATAAATATATCTATAAGAAGAGAAGAGAAGAGAGAGAGAGAGAGAGAGAGAGAGAGAGAGAGAGAGAGAGAGAGAATAGATATAATAGAAAGATGGTCAATGGGTGGTTAAGGCACAGACCATAAATTCCCATAGGCATTTCTTCATGGATCAAAGCCTCACTCCAAGGATATCCTTATTAATATATATATATATATATATGTATATATATACATATATATATATATATATATATATATATATATTAATGAATGAAAGAAGTTCAGAAATGTAGAAGAGAACAAGAAGAGATTTTGCCTCAAAAGATATAAAAGGCAAGGGAATGGTCCTCTCACTTCTGCAAAACACACTATGGCACATGTGTGCTCACAGGTGAACACACAAAAAGCAAGGTGAATATTTTTTATCAAGAGAGTTTTCTGTGCCCTTTCAGGACACTGTCACCAAATAGGATATTACTATCAGTCCCGAATGGTTTAACCAGTAACATGATCTAAAATAAGCTTTTTTTTAACATTAAGCATACAACTATAAAAAGGAAAATGGAATTGTACAGAGTTTACTAAACATAAGAACTGTATTGAATAAATGATATTTAGAAAATCTTACACTTTTTCAATAAAGGCCCACAAACTATTTACCCTTTTTTTTTGCTGTTTATCAGTGATACCACTTTCACCTACATAAGCCTTTCAGCAAGAGCTGTTTTCCAAACTCAAGATCTACAATGCTAAGGACTGCTCAGCACAGAATATCTAACATTGTAGGCAAAGGCCTGTTTGTTGTCCTTTCTAGGTACAACTGTTACCAGCACTCTCCTTATACTCCAAGTTCCTGCAAAAAGTTATTCACATATCAATATCTTTTTTGTATAAGCATTCTCTCTGCCTAAGGAGACATTCTCATTCCTCTGCCTAGCAGATTTTGTCTTACCCCAAACCGGACTTATCCAATCATTTCATGGCAGAATGATATTTCCCCAATCCAGACTTATCCATTCACTTTCTGGTAGAATGATATTTAAAAGCAATTCTGTCTCAATACTTAAAACAGTAAGAATTCCACCTCAGTTTCCTTTTATCATCCATGTGCACTTTATCCATTTTATTTTAATATACTTAATTGCTTTTAAGACTCTGCTTCCAATTAAACTGTGAATTTCCAGTGCAGACTCATGATTTAGCCATCTATGTCCTTGGGGTCAAGGCTAGTAAATTACATGCACTGGATGCCCATTAATTATCTTTGGAATTACATTATGAATCTGAACACTGAAATGTTTATATCTTCTCACAAATTTGCTGAGAGTAATGTGTTGTTTCTGGAGTTGATTTGTTTTCCATGATTGTATGTCCTGTGTAAATAATCAATGATTATTCTTGTTTTTTAAACCAATTCTTCATTTTTTCTCTCCATAATTAAATTAATCAATTTTTAAGAAATTAAACACACAAAGTATTTGCAGTTTTTACATGCAGACCATGAGAGGAAGATGATGGCCTGATATAAAAGTCATTATTTCAGTAAACAAAGATTCATTTCTCTGATATTAAAATCTTTTAAAAATAATTATTTACTATTGAAATGGATTACAAAGAATGAAATTTTAATGCTTATTCAGGTTTAAAATCTTAATATTCATTATCTTTCTTCCTTATGCTGTATTTGTGTTTTCTTGCTTTAGACTGGGTTCATAGCTTCTTTTATTTTATTTTATTTTATTTTATTTTATTTTATTTTATTTTATTTTATTTCTTTATTATCCATAATGAGTTACATTGCTTAGTGGGCCAACCATGAGTTTTTATTCCCAATTCCCCGTTGCCCCCCTTCCCCATCCCCAGTCAGGCCTATAAATTTGGACTGTATTTTCTCATGAAACATGCTCAATTGTTGCTTTTGAGTAAAAACTAATAATGCAAGTCAGCACCTGCCTATGATGGTCTGAACTGGAATCATTAGTTTTTTGTTTTTTTTTTTTTTTGTAATTGGCAACATAACAAAGAAGTATTTATTGTTCTACTTATTTGATATTTACGATATTTAGTGGTTTTCATTATAAAACAATAAAAGAGAATTGAATCTTTGGCATGAAATGTATTTCACTTCTTTTTTGCATATGTACAATGGCAGGTTTTTATTACTGCTAAGAGTTGCTTTCGAATATTATTTTTAGCAAGAGAAGTACTACTCTGACCTCCAAAATGTCATGCTTTAAGGTTAGAATGCCATTAACAATATGTTTTCATAAAAGCGATTCACCTTGCAAAAGGCAAGCATCTGTCAAATGTCTGATCATGTGAAAGCTGGTCAGAGGCTCAGGAATGTGTGAAAATGCAGTTGATAAAGCTGAAAGGGAATTTGATGAGAAAGGAAGTTTCCATGATGTTACCCATACCTTACATGATACAAGTGGAGGTCAAGTAAGCTTCACATTGGTTCTTTAAATGTCTTATACCTACTTAACACTGTCCAACTTTATATTAAACTGCCTTGGTTTCTCAATGACATATAAACAAGGAGAGTTTGGTGGTTTTTATGAAACATTCATCTTAAAAAATAAACAGAAAACACGTTTCCATTCCTATGTAAAGCTCATCCTACTTCTAATGTCCAGCGAGGTTTTTGAATGTTTTTTTTTTAATAGAAACTATACCATCCACTTCATAAATGATAGAAAACTCAATGAACCCAGTTTCTCTCTGACCTACTCAGAGGAGAAACAAGCATGCACACCTTCTTAGGATTGTTGTGAAAACCTTTAGCTCTGAGTATAAAATTCTGAGTATAAAATTTTATTTTCAAAGTTCCATTAATCTAGCAATGCATACAAGGCTCCAGTTGTTGACAAGTAAGAAATTCCACGAATATTAATCCTCATGAAACTTCTTTCCAGATAGTTAGTGGATTTTTAAGTAAAACTAGGGATAAAGTTCTTAATTCCAGTAGATTCCATGTTCTCTTTTAATCACGTGCTTTATTCACAGTAAGGAAAGCAGAATTTGAGAGTCAGAACACAACTTCCAGGGTTATGACACCAATGTCAAATAACTCTCCCTCCTTTATCTCTCTCCCCCTCTCCCCCTCTCTCTGTCTCTCTCTATCTTCTCCCTCCTTCTCTGGCTCCTTTTCCTTCATTCTTCTTTTCCTTCTTCCCTGATTCCCTTTCCCTCCTTCCTTCCCTCTCTCTGTTGAACTTTTGAGATAAGCCTCCAAGTGCTAGGATTACAAATGTCTTCCACCATGAATAGGTACCTTCTCCTGAATGCTCACTCTCTGCAATTTGGGATTTTTAAAAATTAGAGTATTTGATTAGCTTTATCTTTATATTTATAGATTCATATGCTTTCAATATAGTAATAAGTAATGAGAAAATAAAAAATAGAAAAATGAAAAAAATAAGTCAATAAACTTCCATTCTTGAGTATTCAAATGATCCTAATATATATGTAAATCATTGGGTTAAAAAACAAAACAAAGAACAAATAAAATAAAGCAAGTCATGCAATTATTATTAGGACATAATGAGAAATTGGTTTTTGTTGGAAAAGAAAGACAGAGACTATGTAGAGGGGTCAAAATGAATTATATTCATGTATGAAATTGTCAAAAATAAAAAAATATATAGAGAGATGAAGACTAAAACAGTAATTCATACAGATGTGTTTCTGAAGGAAATAAAAATGATATCTGGCATTATAAATAGTCAATCAGAGGCCATGTGTTCAGTGTGAATATTAAGATCAATTATGTACTTGTGGATTGTACTGAAATTTGATTGACTGTTTTGGATAATTTCACATGAAATATTTTTTAATGTAATCATGTTTCTTTTTTTTTTTTAAAATATTTTATTTATTCATTTTCAGCAGAGAGAGAGAGAGAGAGAGAGAGAGAGAGAGAGAGAGAGAGAGAGAGAGAGAACACCAGAGCCACCACCTTGTGGGTGTGGCTTATGTGGGACCTGGGGAATTGAACCCATGGCCTTAGACACTAGAGGCAAGTGCCTTAACCGCTGAGCCATCTCTCCAGCCCAATGTTTCTTTTTTTAATATTTTATTTATTCATTTTCAAGCAGAGAGATACAGAGAGAGAAAGACAAAAATACAGAGTGAGAGAGAGAACCAGGTCCACCACCTTGTGGATCTGGCTTATGTGGTCCTGGGGAATTGAACCCGGGGCCTTAGGCACTGGAGGCAAGTGCCTTAACCACTGAGCAATCTCTCCAGCCCTCACATGAAATATTTTGGTTTATTTTTTCTTTTTTACTAATATCAATATTCACTGAGAAAATTAGAACATCCCCAACTACAATAAAGCATAAACATAGATTTATTAATTTTGTAACAATTTGGGAAAAGCAGAATTAACTGACAAGCACAATGGGATGCTAAACCGTTATGTAAACACAAAGTACAACATGGTGGTAAGTAGATAATTTCTAACACCTGGGAAAGGTGGATCATGAGTTTATAAAGAGAACATTTTACACTGACAGATGAAGCAAGAGACAGCAAAATCATGTGAGATTAATACATGTTAAAATAAGACATTTAGAAAAATCCATTAGCAATGGTTATGGTAAAACCCAGGCATAAAACAAAATAAATTATATGAGAAATTTAAAATTTAAAATAAAATAAAATAAAGTGCTGGTTTTCCTGTCCCCTTTCAAAAAACATAGTGAAGTATATTTCTGTATTTTAGTTCTTAGGCCAAAAATTAATTTTATGAGGGAAGCCTAACAAGTATCATGAGGATATTTTAATATTTAAATCCTAGTAATGTTTCCTCACTTTCATCAAGATATATTAATAACAACAACAATCAAGCCTTGTTAAAAATCAATAATGATTTAATGTCTTTTTTCACACCACACAAAAGCTTCATTTTTAAGAATGAGAATTTGTCATCAAAAGATGTAATCAACTAGAAAGAAATAACTTACAACATATTTTTCATTTTTTCCTGCATATTATTTTTTACAAGTTCTTATTTGAAGTATTTAAAAGTTTGTTGTTAAGCAACTTGAAAGGACTTGAGCTCAATTGAAAACATCTCTGTTTGCTCCAAAGACATTTCTATTTGGTGTTAACCATGGATTTGATAAGATCTCCTGAATAATGCTGGCACCACGGTGTGTGTGTGTGTGTGTGTGTGTGTGTGTGTGTGTGTGTGTGTGTGTGTGTGTTTGAATGTGTGTGGGCATATGTATATGTCAGGTGCACGTGTGCATGCCATTGCATTCTCATGGAGGCCACAGAGTAATATTGGTGATTTTCTTAATTGTTTTTCACCTTATGGGTTGAGACAAGTTCTCTTACTTGAAGAGAGCTTTCTGACTAGGTTAGTCAAGCTAGTTTTCACACCTCGGAGATGCTCCTGTTTCTGCTTCTGGAAAGCTAGCTTTCTAGGAATGCACCTCCATATTCTCTGTGATTGCTAGAGGCCTCAACTTAGGTCGCCATGTTTGTTTGGAAAGTGTTGTACTCACAGAGTCATCTCTAGTATGTTTTAGTTATATACTATGGTAAATTAGTGCATGAATAAGTTCTATGCATATCTCTGACACTCAGTATCTATCTGTTATGTATACTCCCAAAATTTTCAAGGAAAAGCTCTGAAATCCCTTCAAATTTAAGCATAATGGAGTTGTCAAATTTTATAAGACTTTGTAAAAAACAGTAGCTTTCTGAATTCTTGAAAAAAATAACTTCACATTTGATCCTTCAAGGTCATTGTTCTTTTTCTCAATTCAGAGGACTTTTTAATGGAAAAACTTCATTGTAACTAATCTATGGAGGGTCTAAGTATTATTTCATGTAAAAAACATATGACCTTGTGTGAAGCCAAATTGTTAAAGACTTCATGAAGTCAAAATAAATGAGATTTGACTTTGAGTTAAAACTAAAATTTATTTTTTTTCTTTTTTTTATTATTATTTTTTTTTTATTGTCCATAATGAGTTACAACATTTATTTGGTGGGCAAACAATGAGTTGTTATCCCCAATTCCCAACTGCCCTCCCCTCCCCCCTCAACTGGATAACCTCCTCCATACCACTTGACTTTTCTTAAAATAGCACAGGTTTTGATAAACCTGTCTTTATTGTACTGTATTATGCAATCATTTCAAAGATGTGGATTGAATAAATACACAACAAACAAATGCTATGTTTGACATCATAAGAACATGATAGATTGAATGCACATAAGATATGAACTTGAAAGTAGTATCAGGCAATTATTTTATATTGAAATAAATTAAGTAAGAGTATTTTTTAAGTTATGGGGAAATTACATTATGAGAGAACAGAAAATAAAACAGGAAATCTCCCAAGATGAGGGGAGTTCTTACATCCAAGCTTTACAAGAATACAGACCAGGAAAATTCTTACTCATCAGTATCCAGGTTTAATATATTGATAGTTGTACACTGATATAGTTGTATAAAAATATTCTGAGGACACAGAGAAAGGAGAAGTATCAACTGAAGCATGAGAAAAACTTAAATGAGAATAGTGTTAATGTGGAAACTTGGAGGAAGTTGTCCTCCAGAGAAGTGGATAAAGATGTCTCAGTGAGGAAATACCAAGTGTGCCGGATTGGTGAGTTCTCCAAGCCTAGGAGCTCAAGACAAAGAAATAATTAAGATCAGAGCAGAGATCAAGGAATTAGAAACTAAGAAAACAACTAAAAAATGAATGAGAAAAAGAGCTGGTTCTTTGAAAAAAATAAACAAGATTGACAAAACCTTGGCCAACCTAACCAAACAGAAAAAAAAAAAGAAAAGTCCCAAATCAACAGAAATGAAAAGAAGAGATCACAATGGACACCAATGAAATTGGAAGAATTATCAGGACATACTTCCAAAACCTCTATTCCACAAAATTGGAGAATCTGGTAGAATTGGACTAATTCTTGGACACCTACCACCTACCAAAATCCCAGAGCAGATAGATCCCTAAAGTAAACATATCACATTGATTGAAATTGAAAATGTAATAAAAAAACCTACCCAGAAGGAAAAGTCCAGGTCCTGATGGATTCTCAGCTGAATTTTACCAACCCTTCATCACAGAACTCAAACCACTTTTCCTGAAACTTTTTAGAGAACAGGAGAACAGGGAATACTTCCAATCTCCTTTTATGAAGCTTGCATCATCACTCTAATACCAAAACCAGGCAAACATAAATCCAGAAAGGAAAACCATAGACCTATATCCCTGATGAACTTAGATGCAAAAATTCTGAATAAAATCCTTGCAAACCGTATTCAACAACATATTAAAAGTATACTTCTCAACCAGGTATACTTCATCCCAAGGATACAAGCTTATTTCAACATACTGAAACGAATCAACATAATCCACCACATTAATAAACAACCACAAAAACCACATTGTCATCTCAATTGAGATGACCGAATAATACTCAATGGGGAAAGACTTTAGGAGTTCACACTAAAATTTGGAACAAGACAGGGGTGCCTACTCTCACCACTGCTTTTCAACATAGTCCTTGAAGTTCTAGCCCATGCAACAAGAGAGGAGAAAGACATAAAAGGGATATAAGTTGGAAAGGAAGAAGTCAATCTATCCCTTTTCGGAGATGACATGATCCTATATATATCATACCCAAAGGTCAGTATCAGCAAACTACTGAATGTGATTAATACCTTCAGTAAAGTGGCAGGGTACAAAATTAACATACAAAAATTAGTAGTCTTCCTGTATGTAAATGGTATGCATACAGAAAAAGCAATTAACCAAACAGTCCTATTTTCAACCACAAATAAAATCAAATACCTTAGAATAACACTAACCAAGGATGTGAAAGATTTGTACAATGAAAACACTCAAGAAGAAAATTGAGGGTGACAAGAAAAGACAGAAAGATCTTCCATGCTCCTGGATAGGTAGAATTAATATCTTGAAAATGGCAATACTTTCAAAAAAACTATATTCAGTATCAATGCAATACCAATAAAAAATAACAGCTTCATTCTTTGCAGATATAGAAAAAATGGCATCCAAATTTATTTTGAATGGCAAATGCCTCAGATATCCAAAGCCATCCTCGGTAAAAGAAGCACATCAGGCAAGTGCAGCATACCCAGCCTAAAGATATACTACAAAGCCTTAGTAACAAATGCAGCATGGAACTGGCACAAAAACAGACAGATAGACCAATGGAACAGAATTGAAGACCCTGCCCTAAGCACGAGCCTCTAGAGTTACTTCATATTTGACAAAGATGCCAACAATGTTAACTGGTGTAAAGATAGCATCTTTAACAAATAGTGCTGGATTAATTCAACAAATACTTGAAGAATATGAGACTAGATCCTTTCCTCTCACCATCCACAAAAATCAATTCCAAATGGATCAAAGACTTCAACATAAAACCTAAAACTCAAAAACCCTGGAAGAAAAAATTGGGAGAACTCTCTACAATATAGGAATAGGGAAAAACTTCCTGAACAAAACTCCATAGACCAGGAAGTGCTATAGTCACCTTAACAATGGGATCTCATAAAGAAAAAAGCTTGTGTACAGACAAGCATACCATACTCAAAGCCAATAGACCACCATCAAACTGGGAGTTAATCTTTGCCAGTTACATTACAAATAGAGGTCTAATATGTAGAATGTATGAAGAACTCACAAAATTAAATAAACATTATCAAACAGCCCTCTCACAAAATGGGAACTGAACTCAACAGGGAATTCACAGAGGAAGAAATACAAATGGCCAACTTCCATTTGAGAAAATGTTCAATGTCATTAATCATCAGAGAAATGCAAATCAAAACAACAATTAGATTTCACCTTTCTCCAGTCAGAATGTCAATCATTAAAAAAATCTACCAAAAATAGATGCCGGTGAAGATGTGTTTAAAAAGGTACCCTTATTCACTGCTGGTGGGAATGCAAACTTGTACAACCACTATGGAAAGCAGTGCGGAGGCTCCTGAACAGGATGGATATAGAACTACAGAGGACCCAGCTATCCCTCTACTGGGCATCTACCCCCAAGTTCCCTTGTAAAAGCACATTGACATTTCCTCAATCATGTTTAGAGCAGCTCAATGTATAATAGCAAAGAATTGTAACAAATCCAAATGCCCATCACTGGATGCAATATATCAAATTTTGGAACATACGTTACGGAATTCTATGCAGATGAAAGGAAAAATGATAATGAAATTTAAAGAAAAATGGAGGGACTTGGAACAGATCATTCTTAGCAACCTCACACAAGGGCATAGAGTCAGGTGTTGCATATTCTCTCTCTGATGTGGTTCCTAACCTGGTTAAGCCTGAACATTAAGAAAATCTGTCACTGAATGGAGAGATTGTAAAAGGGGATGTAAAGAATTGGGTGGGGAGGGTTGGGAGGGTGGGGGACTCATACAATAAACTAAACTAATAATGAATCAATACTGCAAGACACTGGTAAGATCCTGAGGAAGCTGTGGGCACCACTAATTACAAAGGGCCATGAATAGATTGGGAGGAACTCTAACCTCAAAAATAATTGCTCAGGTCTGCATCTCCCTGTCCCAGTTATTAGTTCCTTCCCACACTGAGCTGTTAATCAAAGAGATGCCCTAAGTCCCAAAATGTGACAGATCTCTGTCAAAGTTCTTTAATAACTGCCCTAGGCCTAAGGTAAGAACCTTTTGTTGAAGAAATCACAGTGTCATCAAACAATATCAAGAGATCCTGCGAGATCTACAATGGTTACCAGCTCACAGATGGTAGTATGTGTAGCACTGGAAGTTGTTGCATGAACTGCCTGGGGAAATTGGAGAAAGCAGAAACCACTGATATACAATATACACAGTTGTCACATGAATGCTGAAAACACTGCTGTATGGAAGTGACCAGCAAGTCAAGAAATGCTCATCTGTGCAATAGTGGCAATATAAAGAGGAGGGTAATCAATGGTTTCCTGATTGGCTGATAGATCCGCTCAGTGACAGAAACCCTTAACTAAAACTGGGATCTATAGCAAAATCCTATGGGAACCAAGAGCCATGGCTCCTAGGGGAAATTCCTAACCAGAGAGCTACAGAGAGGCTACATCCATTAGAATCTTTCCTAAATAGCAAGAATTTTCTCACTTAACCTATATTGATCTTACTCTCCTATTGAGATTCTGTTTGTATTTTTCAGAAGGCATTGAGAGACCGGGGACAACTCAATTCCACCAATAAGACATTGGATGATGGGAAACATCCTGGCAGGAGACAAACCACACTATACCTGTCCCATTTGAAACCTATGAGAAAGTCGTGAGATAAACAGGAGACTAATCACCACAGCAAGTCTGATAACCCATGAAAGGTCAGTGGAGACAGACACCCATGATACCCAACAAAACCCAGGGCAAAGATCCAGAGATACTTAAGATTTCAACAACAAAGCAGATTCAAAACTAACCCACCATGACTCAGGGAAATGAACCGATGAGGGGACAGATAGAATGTAAGAGCCATGGCGGGGGAGAATATCCAGAGACATTGCCCCCCTCAGCAACAATGCACAAAAGGGAAGAAAAAAGAAAAACTGGCTCCCTCTGGTGCAGTTCATAACCCCCTAACCTATGGACAGATCCAGCATATGCACCAAGGAAGGAGCCCAGTGGGTAGGGGACAGAGAGGAGGGAAACAGGGACACATTCACAAGAGTTGCTTATAAAATGTATATATTCATTCATTAT
>PVHP010006981.1:0-59880 GCA_004024765.1 Zapus hudsonius | reverse complement strand
AATGTCAAGAAGTGGACTGCTCAGTGGGTCAATTTGAATTCATCAGGGAGTCACGAGGCCCAAGGGACTTTGAGGGCACTCCCAGGAGTCAGAGAAGAAAGACAGGCCCATCTTAAGGCACCTGCAAACTCATGTTGCCTGCCTGTGGGCACTAGCATCCTTTTCATTCCTTGTGGTGAATTAGTCCCTCTCTCCCCAGATCCCCGAAAGGTCCTTGAGAAGGGGTACAGTAGTCATGTCTGGTCCTTTGTCCCTTATCTGATGGGGAGTTTCCTGAGCTCAGGCCAAACAGTCTTCTACATCTGAGGCCCTCCTGCCTGATGCCAATGTCAGCCATCAAGCCTGGCACCTGGCCAGCCTTCACAAACACTCATTAAACTAAATTTGGACACAGAAACAGGAAGCACAGCCATGGAACTTGGGGAACCTTCTGTGTGGTGAGAAAAGCACTGAGTGACATTGTCTCTGGGGAGTCTCTTCAGGTGCAGGTCAGGCCCACACACTCAACCTGCAGTCATGGTGCCTTTTCAGCTGGGTTTGTTGTTTCCTTCCCAGGGGAGTGGAATTTAGGAGCTTGGTCCCCCTTTGCCTCAGATCTCTCTCCTTTCCCAAAAAGGTGTGACTGTGGCCCCTACAGGACACAGATGACAAAAGGTTTGCAATAGGCAAATGGTGCCCGGTGCTATGCAAAGAAAAGCCTCTATGGTCTGAAGAACATGGTCCAGGGCTGCCTGCTCATCTCTTCACACCCAGCTGTCCACGAGTGTGTGCTTTAATCGGCCCCTTGGGCATTTTCTCAAACACTCATGTTTGAGAAGTTCTTCACTTATGGAAAAGATCAACAGTCTCCTACCCTGGAAGAGGCTGGTGGGGAATTCACCAGTCCCAAGTGTCCAGACAATTATGGGTCAGAATGTGCCACCTTCCCTTCCCCTTCAGCCATCAGCTAAAGCTAAAGCTTGGGCCTCCTTTAGAGCTGATCTTCCCTCCACGGGAACTGTAGGAGCAGTAGCTAAAGCATATGGTTTGGATTTGTACTAGAGTCCTGTACTGGGCACGCTGTACACAGCCCTTGACCTCCACATTTACCGATGACTCCCGAATATTCATCCCTAGACCCAAGTCTCAGCTCATCTCTCTCCTCCCCCACCCAGCTCAGATCCCAACTTCCCTTTCTCTTCTTTGTACCCAGGCTCAAATCTTAGTGACATCTCCACTTCTTCCTCTGACTACCCCTCCCCCATCATCTAATCAGGTTTACATAATTGTCCCTTCTCCCTGACCACCTGTAGTACCCTGCCTGGCCCAAGCCCTCATCCTGAGGCCTGGCCTGATGCAATGGATGGCAGTGAAGTCTTGCTCACTTTTTAATTCAGTAGAGCACTGAATTTTTCAGCTGAAAATGAAGTTTGGAGCATTTCACCCTCTGACTCAAGAAATCTCAGTGTCTTGTACATGATTCTTCAAATTTAATATAAAACCTAATGGCCAGGAATTCAAGGCCCTTCATTCTTTAACTGCATCCAACCTCTGACCTCCTTTCCCCGCTCTTCCCAGACAGCCTATGTTCACCCAGAAATGTCTCCGCCAGTATTCTCTGCACTGCGGGGCTCAAGTACCCTGCCACCATCCGAAGCAAGCTGACCATGCCATGCCCCCAAGTCCTGTCTGGGGAGGGAAGGACCCTACCCCTGGCCTTGACATGGAACCAACCAGACTACAAACTTGGCCCAGCAATCTAAAACTGCAGCTGAGGAATCCTCTCCTCTGAAAGCACAGAGCTGCAAGCTGGCACCCCATGACCTACCAGGACTGCCTGTATTTGCATGTCATTGATTTGCATGGCCCTTCTGTGCGTGGCAGAGACTACACGACTGGAAATTACACGCACAGCAGTCCATGTAACCTCCCAGAAGCGTACGACATCGTCAAGACTGCTGCTCTTGCTTAGCCTTCAATAGAACATCGATGTCCCCTGCTTCCAAAGGTCAGGTACCATCCTGGAAGAAAGTGAAAAGGCTTCAAGAGTCAGAAGATGAGGAATGTTGTGGAGAGTTAGCTTTAGGATATGACAGAGCCTCGCACTCAGGAACTCATAACCACTGTCATTACCTGTGAGACTTTCACAAGATCCAGACTGTCAACATTCCATCATGGTGGGGGAGGAGCTCATGAATCCCCACCCCTTCCTGAGGAACTATTGGCAATTAATGATTGCTTGGATGGAGGACTCTCTTTCTTCATTGACGTAAGCCTGTGCTTCTGTTAATAACCTCACATACACACACACACATGCTCATGCAAGCAATGCTAAGTAAACTCAGTGGTTAATTAAAAAAAAGACAAAAATGACATGAAAGTTGGGCAAGAGTAGAAGACAGAGTTCAGAGGGAGGGATAAGAGAATAATGGAAAATAGATATGATCAAAATACGTTAAACACACATATAAAATTATCAGAAAATATAAGTATTTTTGGAGACTGCACTCCTTCACATGACATGAATTGCATGCAGGAAACTGCACCCAAAGAGACTCCACCTGACCATAAAAGTGCTTCTCCCACATGGAGACCAGAAGTTCATGGTTCTCCACTGAGGCAGTCTGCTGTCCTATTCTGATCTCCAGGCTAGACTCATTTATCACCCACAACCAACCCCTTCCCCACAACTGTCGCAGGCATCCAGGCCATTCCATGTCCAGTCTGGCCACCTCAGTGAGGCAACCCCTGATGGCTCAGATGCTTGTAGTGACTCAGGACTTTTCTGTGACTTTCACTCTTCCGTGCATCCTTCATTCCTCTCAGCACTGAGAACAATGCCTTCAGCAAATTCTTTCTTAGTGTCTATGAGTCACAATTAGCAGTGGTTCCCATAAGGAAATCAATTGAGGAATTTTTACAAAATGTCCCACAGCGGACATAAAACTCAATTTTAAGAAATTTCTGCTGATGGTTCTGACAGACATCACTGTTTAGGAACTGGTAACGCCAGGCAGCACCTGGGAGACCAATAGAAGATGGTCACAGGTTTAAGGCCATTGCGGGACACAGTGAGTTCCAGGCCAGCCTGGACTACTTGTCAAATTAATAAACGCTGATTAAAATATATGGAACATGGCCTGTGTGCCAGGCACTGAGAATGCCTCAGCTCATGTAATCTTCACAGAAACACACAGTGGGTAACTTTACTTTCCCATTCTTTGGATTAAAAATTTAAACTTCAAAACACTAAGTCATTTGTCCAAGATGGGCCATTTAAAATAAGCTAGATGAAATGAAGATCAGCAGGTTTTACCTACAAGCTATTTGAAGAGTTTAACAGTGATTTATTTCCCAAGAAAATCTAAGTCTGTATTCAGTCATTTGGAGCTAGTCTCTCCTTTTCTTGGCTTGGAGACCTTAAATACATTCCTTGCAGTCTCTGAGCTTCCGTTTCCTATTCTGCAGAATGATCACAATACAATACCTACTATAAAGTAATAGGAAGGATGTAATGAGTTAAAACACGAAACATACAGAACACCTGCACCTACATGATGACAGATTAGCTGAAAGAATGATTATTCAAAAATATGCCTGAATGCAAGGTACGTATTCTCAGCTCTAGTCCACAGTGACGGGTTCAAGGTCATGAGAGCTTAAATAAGTGACCTGTAAGACTGAGTTTGTCTTCAGAGTGTGGCTAGAATGAGTTCTCTACATGTCAGGGCTGGGACTGGAAGAGGAGTGGGGATCCTCACCTTCAGAGAGCTTAGCTTTTGTTACTGGGGTCAGGGCCACTCCTCCCACATCGAGTTTGTCCACTGGGAAGGAGGCCTGTGGGCTCTTGGGGAACTGGCTGTGGCAGGGTTTTTCTGCCCCTCCCAGATAGCAGAGGACTCTGGAGCCCTTGGCCACTGACTCACTTCTACAACTGCCTGGAATCTCAGAGCTCTTAGACTTCCCTCTGACATTAACCAAAGTCCATCTACTTCAAAAACTGTGCTGTAGGGTGGGGATTGGAAAGGATTGTGAGTATGGTAAGGTGTTTTTCTTGCAATGAGAAGCAGAGATAGAGCCAGGCGTGGTGGTGCAGGCCTTTAATCCCAGTACTCAGGAGGCAGAGGTAGGAGGATCGCAGTGAGTTCAAGGTCACCCTGAGACTACATAGTGAATTCCAGGTCAGCCTAGACTAGAGCAAGACCCTACCTCGAAAAAACAAACAAACAAAAAACCAAAGCAGAGATAGGAAATAATTTGCTAGTGCAGCTTGCATCGGCTCACAAATGTTGTTTCCATCGACCTCTGGAACTGGCACAGCATGCTTGAGTTTGCAGTGTTTTTTCACAGGTACCGACCAACACATGAGGTAGAAATTATTGCTATCAGCATGTAGATGAAGAAACTGAGTGTTCACATTTTTACAGGGCTAGAGAGATGGCTCAGTGGTTAAGCTTGCCTGCAAAACCTAACCACCTGAGTTCCGTTCCTGAGTTCCCACTTAAAGCCAGATGCACAAAATGGCATGCACATCTGGAGTCTGTGCATTGACTGTAGGCATGTCCATTCTTTCTGTCTGTCTCTCTTCTTTCTATCTCTGCTTGCAAATAAATAAATAAAACATTTTTTAAAAAGCTTTTACAATTTACTTAAGGCACTTAGCTAATAAGATGATTTGACACGGATGTTCTGGGGAGTGCTTTGAAAAGGGAAGAGACTCGGTGGAGAAGCTTAAAGGAAGGGCAACTTGAAGCACCAGACTAGTCTTAGCTCTGTGTGTGTGTGTGTATGTGTGTGTGTGTGCACATGCACACACTCATGATCCTGTGGCCTCTGTGTTTAGTAGCTATAAGCACTTTATAAATGCTATACAGGATTATCTACAATTGCATACTCTATTAGCAATCACCAATAGGAAAATGATTTAGCAAATGATTCAACATTATTCTAATTGTTGCCTGACTGTTGCTCTTCTTTCCTAAGAGAGATCCACACTATCCTTTACAAGGAAGACCATTAACATAACGTTTCTAGGTCTATGATATATACTTAGCATATTGCTATGACTGACATCATATAAAAATAATCTATGTATGAAAGAAAATACTAAAATCTAATACACAAAAATGAAACAGAAGGTAAAGTTGACAGAATCCTATTTTCAAAGTGGTTTGGAAGAACATTGATCATCCTTCAAATTAAAGCATTAAGGAACTTCTTAAACATTGGGTGGTACAATTCATGTCCTTTGCAATTTAGTTGCTACGAAACATGTTCATTTTCAGTGGGAGAGCAGGTAAACATAATGAGCATATCAGGCCACTTAGTCTATGTGGTGATCAGTACTTGAGCACTGGCAGAATCGTAACCCATAGAAACTTTCTTAAAACAAAGCTCAAGACCCAAAGGTTTTGTCTTGATTAGGTGACTTCCTAAGATTTCCTGCAGAGGTGCTGGAGTGAGCAGGGGCATGCTGGTTGTCTTGTTCATTTTTATTTATTGTGGTATTGGGGTTCATGTGTGCATTGCAGGTGCACACGTGCCATTGCACTGTATGAAGTTCACAGGATTACTCCAGGTTTCTGTCCTCACTTTCCATCCTGTTTTGAGGCCATCTTTTTCTTATTTCTTTTCACTGCTTCATTCACTAGGGTAGCTGGCTAACAAGCTTCCAGAAAATTCTTCTGTCACCACCTCCCTTCTGATCAAAGGCATGCTGGGGTTATAGAAACCCACCATAGCTTCCAGCTTTTGTGTGGGATTGTGGGATCTGAACTCAGGTAGTCACGCTTGTGTGGCAAGCATTTCATCTACTGACCCATCTCCCCAAGACCAAGGGGGGTGCTTTAGAACTGAATAACCCAAGAGGCCTCATCACACCACAGAAGGGGTCTCCCAGCCCATAGTTCTCCTGCTGTTTCTACCAACAGTATACAGGAAAAAGTATTCATTCTCAATGTCTGTTCTTCAATCCTGATGTAGACTTCGTTTGTTTGGTTAGGTTAGGTTTCTGTTTTGTATAGATGGGGTCTTGCTATGTAGCACAGTTGGGCCTTGAACTTCCCGTCAGCCTGACTCAACCTCCCAAGTGCTGGGAATACAGCAAGCCTGCTCCCACACAGCTGATCCAAATATTCACCTCACTTTTGTAGAAGGGGCCATTGGGGAGAATTTGGGATTCTTTAGACCCACTTTCTTGACTCTATGGTGGAGCCAATTTCTTAAAAGGACATTTGACACTTTCTTCCTTTGAATGCAGAATTCAGGTCATTGAGTTCTCATGGGATCCTTCTGAGCTTTGTCCTACATAAAGCTTAAGCGTTTCATTTTCAGAAACACCTGGCATATGAGGATTAGAGTAGAAGGAAGTGAGGACAGTGTGCACTTGAGGAGCACACTGCGGCCAGGCACCATCCTCCTTCATACAAGCCAATCTTGTTCTGCTAGAAATGCCATGCTCAACCCCAAAACTCAAAAGAAAAGAAGACAAATCACAAGAATAACTGCACACTGAACAGCAAGATGTATTTGCTGAAAGACTCAGGGTGTCATTTTGCCTGCATGGTCATGTCCTCGCTACCAGTATGTGAATCTACAAAGGATAAGGTCGAGGGAAGGCTTGGCCACAAAATCAGGAGAGGAATCTGAAGGTTGCACATGACCAGGCCCATATGTGAAGTGGACATATATGAGAAAACACACCCCTCCTTTAGCCAGGATCTAACGCTATGGGGAGAAGCAAAGTCATTAGTCCACAAAGGTTGCACCAGGCCTGGCCCTTCTGAAGCAGATTGTATGGAACGGTTTTGAAAAAGAAAAGAGTTACGGAACCAAGCTAGGTGTCCAACAACAGAAGAATGGAAAAGGAAAACATGGCCTAATAGAATATATATGTATTAGAATATTTAATGAAATTTTTCAGCCATAAAGAATAAAGATATATGGTTAGCTAGAAAATGGATGCAGCAGGAAGCAATCATATTAAGTGAACTGAGGCAGTCTCAGACAGGCAAATATTTTATATTTTCTCTCACTTCTAGTCTCTAGATTTTATATAGTCACATAAAATTATATATAATATATATCTTATATATATATATAGAGAGAGAGATTGAAAGTGGCACTGTCTAGGGGAAGAAAGAATTAAAGAGGATTCGAGGCAGACAAGTGAAGGACAGTGAAAGGAACATGTTCAACATACAATATAGACATGTAAGAAAAGGTAAAATAAAAATATTTTTTTCATCCACATGAAAATAAATAAAAGCTAGGCATGATAGTAGAGAGACCTTTAATTCCATTTCTTGGGAGGCTGAGATAGGAAGATCAAGGGTTCAAGGCCAATCTTGACCACATAGAAAGACCCTGTTCAAAAGAATAAAATAAAATCAAGAAACATTACTATCCCCTCTCACCACATTTTAGTGCAGAAGAGGAACATTTTACCAACATGAAAATAAGGGGACTCTATTCCAAGATAAAAGACATTTCTAAAAACTCAATCGATGTAGCAGAGTAGAAATCACTTTGCTTTTCTCATGGGTTCATGCATCAGTGAAAACTTGGTCCCACACCAGCATTGGTCCAAGGAATCCTACTGGGAATGACTGCTTTCACAGAGTCCCCTTTTGACTCATGCTGTGACCTGGGCAAATCAGTCCATTTCTCTGAGACTCGGCTCTCGTGCTTGACATAGAAATAACTTATGCTTGCCTGGCCCACCTCAAAGCCTGTGGTCAGCGAGACATGGCCACATGTACACCATGGCGCCAGAACAGGTCAAAAGTTCTACAAACACTCAGGGTGGTTTTCTTCCCTCAGCTTAAGTTATAAACTTATCCCCAAACTCCTGGGATTAGATGGTTTCATTATAAAATTATTTGTTTCAGAGAAACAGGAAATGCTGGGTATTCACACATTTTTACTTCTTAAGAAAATAAAATATGAATTTATAGTTTATTATAAATCATGGGAAGTCAGGTCTACATCTAAGGATAACCATCCAAAAACTCATCTAGCCCTGGGGAATATTTGAATCTGTTCACTCTTTCCTTCTGGGCAGATTCTACCTAAATCAATCCATCCCTGTGCAGTTCTGTACCACTTGTAAAGATTCCAAAAACAGCCTCAGAGAATCAAGACTCAACATCTCACAGACAACATATTTTATGCCTCTCTGTCTGCAGGACAGAAACAGAGCAGGGGTTCAGTGAATGATGGATAAGTGAATAAACCCAGGACCGAGACCTAGTGCTTTTATTTATAAACTGTGAAGACTATGAACTTAAATCTTAGGGAGGTTAAAATATCTTCGGAAGTTACAAACCCTTTTGGTGAGAATATAAAGTGGTAAGCTACTTAGGCAAAACAGTTTGGCAACTTCTTCAAAGCCTAAATACAGAATTGCCAAATATGATAACAGTGACACTCCTAGATATCTAAGAATTGAAAATAAATATTCAAACAAGTGTTCATAGCAGCATTACTTATAATAGACAAAAAATTCAAAAAAATTGTCACCTTATTAAGGGAAAAACAAAATGTGATATATTCATAAAATGGAATATTATTCAATAATGAAAGAAGTGTTGTACTAAAAACATTAAGCTAAATAAAAAGAAGCCAAACACAACATATAATATATTCTATATCTTCCTTATGTGAACTATCCAAAATAGGCAAAATCTTAGAAATATAAAATAGATTAGGGTTGTCAACATATATGAGGCCAAGAATAAAATCAATTATTAATGGCCATGGGGTTCCTTACTGGGGTGGTAGAAATATTTCAAAATTAAATAATGATAATGAGGATAACTCAAAAGACTCCATAGTGCTGAGAAGACGTGACAGTGGAGTGTTCAGCACTGGGTCATCTCTATCACACTTCCTGGGGTTCAGGGTCTATTGAGGAAGAGGTGGCTGAAAGATTGTAAGAGCCAAAGGAAGGGTAGGACTATTTACAATACAAACTTCCAGACAAAATAGCTTTGATATTCATGACCTCACAGTGCCTGACACTACCTACACAAGACTTTCATAAAAGGAGGAAAAGATGATGACATACAAACAAAATAGAGACTGACTGAGAGGGGGGGATATGATGGAGGGTGGATTTGAGAGGGGAAAAGTGGAGGTAGGGAGGCAATTATCATGGTTAAAAAAATAAATAAATAAACCAAAAAATGGCCAAAAATAAAAGAGCTGAGCTGGGGAGATGACTCAGTGGTTAAAGATGCTTGCTTGAAAATTCTATCAGCCTGGGCTTGATTCCTCAGAACCTGTGTAAAGCCAGAAGCACAAAGTAATGCATCCACATAGTAAGTAGCACCTATTCTCATTTTCTCTCTCACTCACTCAAATAAAAAATAAGAAAGAATCTTTTAAGTTTGAAAACAATGATGGTAATGATTGCTGAAACTCAAGGAACTTAGTGGGTGTGGTAGTTTGAATTGGGGGTCTAGGTTAGATACCAGGTGGAGATGCCAGGACTGTGTGATGGATGCCAAAGAGAGCTGCCAGCACTGGATGGAGTTTTCCCAGCTGGAGGGATGGAATTTGAGTTACAGACACTGGCTAGAGATGTTGGACTCGGAGCTATGGAATTTGATCACTTGCCCTGTTTGTTTTAGGTCTTGTATTGGTTCAATCCTTCCTTGTTATGCTCAATGCCATCTTTTGCTCTATGATTGTTTATTCTGTGCCATTTTGTTTATTTTTTGGTTTTACAGCTCAAATAAGAGACCTTGAACTATGCGGATGTTTGAATAGTAATGGAGTTGAAAAAACCATGAGGACTTTTAAAGTTGGACTGAAAGGATTGCATTTTGCATCATGGATCGTCGTGAGCTTTGGGGGCTTGAATTAGGTGTTTCCCATAAACTTGTGAGTTTTGAATAACTGGTTCCCAGCTGATGACAATTTGGGAATTGGAGCCTTGCTGAAGGAGGTGTGTTACTGGGGGGGTGAGGGTAGAGTCTTATAGGTGTTATACCAGGGGGGTGAGGGTAGAGTCTTATAGGTGTTATACCAGCTTCCCCTAGGTTGTTTGGCACACTCTCCTGCTGCTGTTGTTCACTTGATGTTGGCCAGGAGGTGATGACCAGCCTCTGTTCATGCCACCCTTTCCCCTGCCATTATGGATCTTTCTCTTGAGTCTGGAAGCTAAATATACCCTTTCCTAATACAGGCTACTTTATTTGGGTTCTTTATGCCAGCAATGAGGAGGTAAGTGTAACAATGGGTAAACTGAAAGCTATTTTGAAGTACACACTTTAAAACGGTGAGCTTTGTATCATATAAATTATATCCCAATGTAAAAAAATTAAGTACAGCAGTTGATAAGGAAGAGGAAGTTGGGATAAATTCCAGCTAACCCTAGGCATCCAGATGGGATTGTAGTTTATTGAATCAGCTTTTAAAAAGTTAGATGGTAATTAATCTACTTAATTTAGAAGGAGCTGTCTTCCTGAGCTTCTAAAATGTGTGCTAAAGCTGTACCAGTCTAGAGTATATACCCCAAAGACTCTTGACACACCTATGTTTGTTGCTGCACTATTCCAACTTATGGAACCAGCCTAGATATCCATCAATGGATAAAGAAAATGTAGTACATATACATGGTACAATTTTATTCAGCAATAAAAACTCTAATCATGACATTTGCAGGGAAATGGATGCAACTGGAAATCATCATATTAAGCAAAAAACACCAGACTCAGGAACACAAATGCTGCATATTTTTCTCTCATATGCAAAACTTAGATTTAAAATTATGTGTAATGAAAACCCAAAGAGAATTGTGAGAAGAAGAAGGGATCATGAGGGGTAGAGGATGAGTGAATGCATGACACCTGAAAGCAGAAGTAGGGATGAGATCTGGAGGAAGGGAAGGAAGTAGCCGGAGGCAGGCAGGGAGCACGAAGAACAGGGAATAAGGGGAAGAATTAAAACAGAGTACAGCTACACACACACACACACACACACACACACACACACACACACCACAAATGCCATGATGAAATCCATTATGCTCTATGCTAACTTAAAAATTGATTTAGGGCGCTATAAAAAATGGCTCAGCAGTTAAAGAAACTTGCTTGCAAAGCCTCTCAGCCTAAGTTTGATTCCCCAGTACCCACATAAAGCCGGATGGGCAAAGTGGCAAGTGGCACATGTGTCTGGAGTTCATTTGCAGTGGCAGGAAGCCCAGGCATGCCCATTCTCTCTCTCTCTCTCTCTCTCTCTCTCTCTCTCTCTCTCTCTCTCTCTCTCTCTCTCTCTCTCTCTAGTAAATAAATAGAAAAAAGTGATTTAGTGCGTAGGAGATGCTCAGTGGATAAAGGTGCTTGCTTGCAAAGCCTAATGACCTGGGTTCAATTCCCCAGTACCCATATAAAGCCAGATGCACAAAATGGCACATGTGTAATTCATTTGCAGCAGCAGAAAACCCTAGCACATCTCTCTTTTTTGCTCTCTCCTCTCTCTCTCTCATTTTCTCAAATAAATAAATATAATCTTAATTAAAATTTGACAAATGAAGTTCTTATTAGTAACCTTATTCCCTTCACAGCCCTAGTATCAATATTATCAATAAATGATCAATGAATGAATATACATGAAAATCCCTCATTCAATTTCCTAATTAACAAATCCTTTTTTCAACGCACTAGTTTAAGTAAATAGCAGAAAAACATGCCTGGCTTCAATATTACACGTGTGGTTTACAGAGCTGGAATAGTGATCCTACTAACACCAGAATAAGAAGAAGGGGTATTTGATGTTCAAGTCTTGACACTATTCCCAAAACACAAGTTTTACTTGGTGAATTGCTTGAATCAAGAACTCCTGGGCCAGGATGTGAGGGTGATCTGGCTGCAACATCTGTCACCCCATTGGTCACCAGGTTGATTGGGTTGATCTGGCTGGCTAGGGGGGTGTCCCCTTCCTCCCTCACCGCTTCATGTTTGTCCCTCCCAAAGCTGCATGCTTGGTTGAATAGGACAACCTTCTCCAAATAGAAGAGGACTGGTCTTCCATCAAGGGCATAGAGTAGCTGCCCTCCCCTGCTACAACCTCCAAACAAGCTCTCAAGAATTCCTGGGCTGAAGAAATGGCTCAGAAGATAAGGCACTTTCTTGCAAAGACTAACAACCAGAGTTTGATTCTCCAGTACTGATATAAAGCCAAATGCACAAAGTGGCGCATGCATCTGGAGGTCATTTGCAATGGGTCGAGGCCTTGGTGTTCTCGCTCTCTAAACAAATAAAAATATTCTTTTAAAAATGAATTCCAGCAGGACATGGTGGTGCACACCTTTAGTCCTAGCACTCAGAAGGCAGAGGTAGGAGGATCACCATGAGTGCCCTGAGTTCAAAGCCACCCTGAGACTACAGAGTGAGTTCCAGGTCAGCCGGGGCTAGAGTGAGACCCTACTTTTAAAAAACCAAAAAGAAAAAGAAAACATAGCATTTCAAAACTTTAGAAACCCTTCATTTTTATCAAAGAACATCTCGAAATATTTTTAAAGTTCTCAAAATAAAATTAAGTGGGCATCCTTATATGCCTACAGTAAATCCATCCTCAACAAGAGGCAGGCACATCAGAGATGGCACTGAAAATCAAGACAGACTGGAAATGATGATATTGAAAGGAATTGACCCAAGGCTTACTCAATTCCAGCAAGCAGTTCCAAACACTCAGACAACTGTATCTAGTCGATGCTTGAGCTTGACATGGGCCCCAGTACCTAGTAACCCACATAGACTGAGTCCCTAATTTACAAGGAAGCATCTGAGAGCCGGGTGAGGGTCAGTGAACACTCTGGATTTCCAGTTATGTGTTTTCCCACTGCCTTTTCAATCTGTTTTGCCAGAATTTGGCACACCATGCTATTTTCACACCATATGGGATAAGCTAAGGAAAAAAAAAATACTTAGGATTTTGAAGGCACTAACTTGCCTGTCATGGAACTCTTCCTGGTTTGCTAATTTTATGAATACCAAAAGTGAAGGTTTAGGTCAGGATCAATGGCAAAAATAAAAATAAAATCTTCCTCACCACACAGTGGCACAGATGCTTGGAATTTCATGAGAAGTTACCATATTTCCCATAAATTTAGCTGGCCCCTTCAGGCGGGCAAAGTCACCTGCAGGCTCACAGGTTACATGAATGTTCTTCATTCTGAGTTAAAGAGGGGGAAAGTCCAGCTTTGACTTCAGAGTTCACCAACAACAAGTCATATAATTTACAACAGAGCTAAGGAAGGTATAATCTGCAAACTGGCTGTATATTTATTTTTCCAAGACACAGTGAAGTATTGTGGGGCGGTACTATGGCTTGGGGACGTGAACAGTCTTAGAGCAGAGAGCAGTAAACTTCATGAGGAAACATTGCAGAGGTAACTGACCATTGGTTTTTCTCACCCAGCACCCATTCTTCCTTCTTTTGATAAAAATGCCCTTTTTCCTTGAAAGAATGCCCTCTGCTCTTGCCCATGACATTTGGACTGACCTGAAATGATCCATCTGCTCCTCACATCAACCCTAAAGATGGTCACGTGACTAGGGCCTAATCAGTGTGCTCCATGACTGGACCAAGGATGGCCAAGTTATGCCAGGCTAATGAGACCCTACCACAAGACTTAGACTGGACATTTTGTTCAAGAAAGCTCCTTACCACTTGAGTCACAGCTGTGAGGAGCCCCTGGTCATACCAAAGAGAGAAAACTTTCTGTAGGAAGGCAAACTGGGGTGGAGCAGAGATGAGGGATGAATGAACAAGAGAAAATGAGGAAGACACAGGGAGAACCTGGGCCCTTCCCTCCCTAGATCAGGAACTACAAGTGGACTCCTCTTGGGTTGCTTGACTTGCTGCAGAGACAGATGGAGCCAGGAAGTGGTTTCGCACTCTGAAGATGCAGAAATTGTTCACCCTCATCCAGCCACGTTAGCAATCTGCTCAGTCATCCTCTTACCACCATGAGATTCTGCCTTATGTCAGGCCAAAACAATGCAGTCAATCTGACCATGGACTGAAATCTCCCAAACTATGAGCCAAAGTAACTCTTTCCTCCTTCTAAGTTGTTTTCCTTAAATATTTGTCATAGCATCAAAGGCCAACATAGCTTTTTAATGAACAAACTATCAGAAATATCCCAATACCTGCTAATACAAGATTATAGGTTATTTAATACTATTTCATTTTTACAAGTTTACAGAGCACATGGAAAAAGTTCTCTGTTAAATGAAGTTTTATTTAGCCATAAAGAACAAAATTGTGTCATTTGCCAAAATGGACAGAAATGGAGATATTGTGCTGAACAACACAAGCCAGATTCAGAAAGACAAATATTAAATGTTTTCTCACATATACAAAATCTAGATTTAAAAAATATTGTATGTATATAAAATATATTTATTGGGATATAGGTCAAGAAACAGAGATGGGAAAAGATTATAGTAGTTTGAATCGGGTGTCCCCCATGACCTCATGTGTTCTGAATCCTTGAACCCCAGTTGGGAGCAATTTGGGAGGTTCACTAGAGGATATGTGTCACTGGGAATGGACCTTGAGAGTTATTAACCCACATATTGCCAGGATCAGTTCTGCTCATGCTCTTGTGGATATTTCCTACCTGCTGTGGCAGAGGTGATGTCCAGCCTCTGCTCATGCCATGCTTTCCACTGTCATCATGAAGTTTTCCCTTGGGACTGGACGCTAAAACCAACAAGGCTTTCCTTCCCTCAGCTGCTTTTGGTCAGGTGCTTTGTCCCAGCAACAAGAAGGTAATTGCAACAGAGGTCTCAAGAAGGTTGGGAGAGGGAGAAATAAACAATATGGTAATAAAATACAGATAACATAAAAACAGAAAGGAAGAGGACTAGACAAGATTAGCAGGGTCTGGGGAAGAAAGCAGAGAAGATGACCAACAAAAATAAAGTATGAACCAGGCATGGTGGTACATGCCTTTAATCCCTCAATCATGACGCTGAGGTAGGAGGATTACCATGAGTTTGAGGCCAGCCTGGAGCTACAGAGTAAGCTCCAATTCAGCCTGGGCTAGAGTGAGACCCTACCTTGAAAAAATTAAATTAATAAAGTAAGTAAGTATGCATGAAAATGCCATAAATAACCCCATTACTTTCATGCTAGCATTTAAAAAACTAATCAAATGTATAGATAGATGATGATGATTGTAGATAGATAGATAGATAGATAGATAGATAGATAGATAGATAGATAAAATCAAAATAGAAGAGTGTACAAAGTATCAGTGGAAGGAAGAGAAGGAGCAAGAGAGAGTAATGGATGAGTATGAACATAGTACATGTGTGCTTGCATGAACATGTCACAATGAAACTGACATTTCATACAATGAAGTTAAATAAATAAATAGCTAATCAGAAGGAGGTAGAGACAGGCCTAAATAGTAATATGATGTCTATCATAGTTCCTGCTATTTCAAAGAGTAAAAAGTAACAAGAAAGACTTTGGGGATGTTAAGAGACTAAGGAATGCCATAAAAAAGTCTGTGCTCTATGTGGCAACTATGCTCAGAACAAATACACTGTGCATGAAAAATCCTGGAAGTGAATGAGTGAATGACGATACCATTTCACACTCAGATGCTTCCGGTTCACCCGCCGAGTGTTTCTGAATGAGCATCATCTCACTTCTGTTCTGAACAATTTCTTTGACTTTCCACTGCCATATCACTAGAATTTCAGACAGCTGGCTGAAGAACCTGAACATGAAAATATTTGAGGTGAACAAGATAACACAATTTTTTAAATTAATATCTTTATTATGAATAATTACATACATTGTATGAGCAAATCTTGTGATTGTGTCCCCTTCCTCTCTGTCCCCTACCCACTGGGGTCCTTCCTCGGTGCCCAGACTGGATCTGTCGATAGGGTAGGGGGTTATGAACTGCACCAGAAGACACCAGTTTTTCATTCTCTCTCTTTTTTTCTTCCCCCTTGTGTATTGTTGCTGAGGGGGCCATGTCTCTGGATATTCTCCCCCACCATGGCTCTTACAATCTTTCCACCCCGTCTTCTGCTCAGTTCCCTGAGTCATGGTGGGTGAGTTTTAAGTCTGCTTTTATCCAACTCTCTCATCTTGCAGAGAGAACAAAACCTTCTTTAAGGTCCATCAGCTAGACAGTGCAGCATTGGGAGAACAGCCCAATATTCCTACTAATTCAGAAAATAAAAATCCTTGAAGGAAACACTGTTTATTGGACCTGTCATTTTGGTTGATTTTACCAAACTCTCAAGGACCCAGTTAAACATCACCTTCTCCAAAGAGCTTTCTCTGGACACCTACCAGAGGAAGTCCCCCCAACTTCAGTCCTCATAGCACAGGCTTGTACTTTCATCATTGTCCTGGCACTCTTGTGTCTTCTTGACTAATCAACAGGTTCCTTAAATGAGAGTTGAATCTTTTTCAGGTTGGATCCTTCAACACCTGACATCACGCCTTGACACAGAATAGCCACCTGTTTGATGCTTGCTGAGAGCAGACTGTCAATATGGTTTAGTTATATTGAATCCAATCGCCCTACTTTGGGAGTAAAACTCATTATAGACAAAAACAACTCCTCACCATGAGTTTCTTCCTAGCCACAAGGATGGAACTACCTGGACCTACTGCAGCTTAGAGGTACAGAAGATAGGATTCTTTCATTACTTTAATCTTCTGAAGAACTGAAAACTTGATCGTTTTAAATATAATGCTTTTTAAAAATTTCTTTTTTCCATTAGCGAATTCTGAAGGAAGTATAGCCAAAACTATATTTTTCTAACATAAATTTAAGTATCTTAACTGTATAAATGTAAGACAGCTTATTCAATGCTGAAATAAAAAAGTTAAAAAGAGTAAAAGTGACTTGATATTTCACATTAACAAAAAGTTAAAATGTGAGCATTCTTTGGGGAAAGGCTTCATGTCCAAAAGCGAGTAGGATTTGGACATTGGAAATGTTAAGTGAAGCTCACTGAAGCGTCTTCATTATTCTCCCTCTGAGGTTATTCACCTTAAATAAAGTTTCATTATGAATGTGTCCTCTGTTATTTTAATAAGAACTGACACAAAAAAAATCATAACTGCCTCCAAAGAAAAGATGTAATATTCAGACTCACAAAGATCTCTGGGGGCTTTTATCTTGCATTTTTTTCATGACCAAAAAAAAAAAAAATATTGGCCTGCTTTACCTCATTTTATGCTTCACAAAAATCTAGATTTTTTTAAAATAAAACAAAAAGGATGCAGAATTTTAAAAAAATTTATGTCCCCACTCTTCCCACTAAATGGGATCTTCAAACATACACAGGGTACCTCTGTGCACCAGCCACCTCCTTAGGTAGGTCATGTGACTTTGCTCCCAGGAAGATCAGGAGGCCTGCTGTGCTCCTTCCTCCCAACTAATGGAAGACCCAAAATGGCAAGTATTCATAACATCCAACCTTGCAGGCCACCAGAACAGTGAAGGGTAGCCTTTCTTCAGAAGAAAAGATTGCATTATCTGCCTTGAAATATAGCCGACAGGATTATTTATTCCCACTGGGAAATTTCTCAGGAAGCCTTTCACCCACCAGATTTCCTAGAAAACGCCGTAGTGAGTGTGCCCTTCCAGAGCCTCTTTGATCAGTCGTCCAGGGCTTTCAGGATCCAATAAGGTTATTAACCAAGCACCCATATTTTAAATCTTCTTTAAAACCTGAACATGACAAAGTATCGTTTCGGCTGGAACCTTGTCATTTCTAAAAGAGTCCTAATTTCAATATAAAGCTTTTCATATGGCAAGTGTTATAAATTCTGGGGTTGGTTTGACGATTGGAAAGCCTTCCATGTCCTTCACAGTTTTATAGACAAACCTTCATGCATAGGAGTAAAAGTTAACAGTAAAAACAGACTCGAGTTCCCCTAACTACCTGTGAACAGGTGTGGGAAGTGACTAAACTCTCTCAGCTCCCATTCCTTCACGTGTTAGATACACATGGAGCCACTGTAATGACCTCTGCCCTCTGGGGTTACTGAGAGTTGAACAATCTGAGGCAGGTAGTCCCTTAGCAAGAAGCCCAAAGCATCATGGGCAGTCACCACCCCTCCTCTTTAGCAGACAGAACTCGGGGAAGAAACACTGAAGGACAAACTTGGAAATTCTTGGAATTATTGCCAAACAGAGACTAACTAAGGCCTCTGTGGGTTTGGCCTATTCTGAGCAGCCACACTTGATCCAAGTGGGTAAGCCAGGCACGAAGCCTGAATCTGGGCTCTGAGATCCAGTCATAGGAACTGAAAACTGTAGCTGGCACATGGACATCTATTTCCTGTCTACATCTACCCTGTATCCCAGAGTGACTAAATTCTTTACGATAAATTGGCATAAAAATGACTCTATAAGCACATGCTAAGCAGAAGTCCCAGGAGATGTCATCTGGGATGGGGACAGGGGTTCAGAGAGGCATTCACCGAGGAAATGAGACTTGAACTGGACTCTGGAGGTTGAGGAGGAGTCAGATATGTGGCAGAAGAATCCCAGATAAAGCTACTGAGATGGTGTTGGGGAATGGGGACCAGAGATAGGAACAGAGCTGAAAGCATTTAGAGAAACATGGGGAGAGGCAAGGAGGACAGGCTGCTGTGACCATAAAGGGGCTGGAGGCCTCTGAGTAGGACAGGACCAGATAGGTTCATGCACTTCATATGACTAGAACAGTGCTCAGCAAACCCATGAATGAGTCATTCAATCCATTAAGAAAAGAAAATGGCATCTTCAGGTCATTCATCTGGCCTGCCACGCTGGATAGAAAGTTGAAGTGGGCAGTCCAGGTAGGAGGTCACTGCAATAGCCTAAGCCTCGGGGTGGTGTGGAGATGACGTCAGTGATCATGAGACCTGTGATGAAAGAACTTTTAAAGACTTGGAGCCTGGCTGCACCATGGGAGGAAGGGAAATTCCAAAGAGCTTTAGGAGTTGGACTGAGCAGCTTAGAACTGGAACAATAAAGACATATGGGAAGAAGTGAGGGCGAGGATGGGGAGGGAGCTACCACAAGTCCAGTGTTGCACCCTGGCTGGCAGCCAAATGCACCTGTGCTCTCTTCATAGAGAGATAACAGTCAGCAAACAAGACATCAGACACGGGGCCTAGGAACACTGTGACCCCAGTTTTGAATGCTTGTGTGCTACTCATGCTCCTTAGATAGCATTCTAAAATGATACCGTTACACATCATGTTTTCTGAAAAGCTGAGATGCAGAAAGTGGTTGAAAGGTTTCAAGTCTGGTAGTATATGGCTAGGTGTGGACACTTTCAGCCTCAGTGACGTCAGAATGACTGGGGCATGGGTTAGGGACTGGAATCTGCATGTCTAGTTTGCTCTGTGACTCACACTGATGCTCTTTGGAGTTGAATCACTGGGCACAGGAGAAGGGCAGTTTCTCACTGTTCCACACATACGACCTTCTGACCCTCTACCACAAAAGTCCTCCCAGGGTCACAGGTTTAATGCAGAATCCTGAAGAAGAACAGCCAGGACTTAAATCCTAGCCCTTTCTAGTGCTTCTGCTTGAGTGAGTCGTTTGATTTCCAAGTCATCCAGTCACTAATATTCCCTGCTTTAAGACAGAGTAGCAACAGTACGATCCATAGTGTTTCTCTAAGGGTGGTTTGCATTAGTACATATACAAAAAGGTTTCCAGTAGGGGCTTGTGGAGATTGCATAGGATCATCCTTTGCTGCAGAGAGCTGCCCTGAGCAAGGAGACTTGAAGCGTCCTTGGTCTCCACCCACTGCGTGCTGTACTACAGGCTTCCCAACGCTAATGATCGAAATGATCTCAGGTATGGCCTAGTGCCCTCTGAAGGGCAAAATCATTTCCTGTTAAGAACCACTGACACAGAACAATGCCTGGCTGAGTAAGTATTAGCCTAGCCTCAACCTCCAGTGTCTCCTGACCATTTACTGGAAGTAATCCTGAACACTTTCCACAAGTTGACTCACTCATTCTCTCAACAATTCAATGAAGTAATAAATTTTTTAAAATGGAGGCTCGGAGCACTAAATATCTTGCCTAAAGTCACTCCGCCATCAAATTGTGGGGAAGATCTCCAATCAAGCTCAACCCGATCCTCTGTCCTGAGCTTCTGCACTAGCACAATGACAAATAAAAGCAGTGTCACCAGGTGGCTATTGTCACACCTTTCCCCATGGGCAAGAGACAAGTGGCAGTTCTCAGTCTTCCCTGTGGCCATCACCAGGGACTGTGCCATCCTCCTGCTCTCAGTCTGAAAGCCCATGGACTTTGTCGTCGCCCCAGAGTACTCAAGGGTACTGCTCATCTCACAGTCTGTGTGAGGGCTCACATCTGAACATCCATCTGCCAGGAGTGGAATGGCTCAAACGGTCCTTTGTGTTTTCTTGGAAATGACCCCTTCTGGGACTGCATACTCACACAACTTTGTTTGCACCACAAAAACACAGGCATGGCGCACTGAACCACTTAATATGTGGATGGATGATTGATTGAATGAATGAATGAATGAATGAATGAAGGATCAATCTTCCTGTACCTCAAACCTTGGGAGATAATATCAACTCAGTCTCACTGGGGTGTTCTGTGAAATCATAGTAGTTCCTTCAGGCTTCAGGACCTCACCCACAAGGTTTTCCAAATGTGCTCAGAACGTGGAAGGTGATAAGAAAGCAGCCTTAGCAAATGAGATGCCTTACCAAGCTTGTGCTAAAAACTCAGGGAGAGCCTGGATGAGCACATTCCCTGAGACAGTGTTCCCTTCCAGCTAGCTACCTTCACATCTCATCTGATACAAGTTCAGAGCTCCGGCTTCTGTATCAGGTGACACGCATGCAAATCCTTAGCCATTTGCTCATTAGCTGAAGGACTTGGAACCAATCTACCTTGTCTCTCTGCCTCCATTCCCTCATCTGTAAAGAGGGAAACAGAATAAATATACAATAGAGCTGCTCTAACGCATAAGTGTCAGAGGTGTGTCACATGTTTCTAACAATGCCCACTACACAATGAGCACTATTACTAATAATGACGTTGGTGTTGTCTCTTAGAGTAAGAAAAAAATGTAACAGATGTTGCAAAGGGTAAAATGCACTAGGTACTTCACAAATAAATTCTACAAATGGCAACAGAGCCATAGCCACTGGGGTCATAGGAGAAGGAAGAGGGGGGTGATTTCAGGCAAATCCCAAGAAGCCAGCTGTAGAGCAGTGTGAAGTATGATTTGTGGCCAAACACTTCCTGTGGCTGTACTTACTGAGAAGTCATTTTCAACAAGGCCAGAAGACTAAGGCCCCAGGGTGCTGCCTCCTCCCGCGGCATGACTGGCAGGATACTGAAGTAGGCATTGGGTGACTCCAGTCCTGTCAAGCAGAGTGCTTCCCTCGGAAACTGTGAAATAGACACTTTCAAAAGATAAGCTCGTGTCTAACCACACAACCTGGTCATGTCATAATTCTCAACTTTCATAACCTGCGCTTCCTGGGAAGCTGCAATGATGAAAGTGCTGGGTCATCTGTGCAACCAAGTCCATGAATAGTCTCGGAGGCAAACTGAGTCCATCCTCAAAGAATTCACTGGAATCAGTGAAGAATGCAGGAGTTCCTGCCTTTCTTTGAATTCTCTCTTTAATCCCCACTTCCTAGCGTTTTGCAGTCTCTTCTGTGGTCTCTGTTTAGCTGGCTAGTGGATTCCTTCACTCTATTCTACAGCTCAATTGACCCTTATTGCCTCCTGTGGTCATTACGTGTCTAGGTGGGTCACAGCCCCACTGTGTGGACCTCTCCTCTACCTTAGCTTGCAGAGAACAAGCCAGAACTTCAGGTCTTTCGGCCATGTCTTCCTCCTTCCACCTCTGGGTGAGCAACTTTGGCTATAGTTTCTGCTGCTCACCTTGGGGAACCTGGGGGTTGTATGGTTATCATGGGCCTGCCAGTGACTTCCAGCCCTGACTGCCCCTGTGCTAGACAAGCCTCTACAAGGTGCTGCCGGCACTCCATTTAGCAAGTCCCAAAGACACTGTCCCCCAAAGGAATCACCTTTCCTTCTAGAAACCCCCACTTCTGTCAGCGGCATCATTGCTCCAACCATCCATCCTGATAACTCTTGCCTCTCCTCTCTTTGACCCACACATGCCTGCTTTTTGATTCTTCCTCTGCCAATATTCCTTCTTGTAACCCCATCCGTCTTATAGCACTAGTCCTATAGTTTATAACAATTATTGGTTATAAGAATGAACACACAACCCTTTTGTGCTACCTCAAAAGCAATAGTAAATCTAATTATTATCCCAAAGGCTATAGTAACCTGAGCTCCACTCAGCAGCTAAAGCAGCTCAGCTCATTCATTGGCCTGTCAGCATAACACACATCAGGGCTTTCCCCTTCCTTCCAGACCCAGGTTCAACCACCATGTCCATTCTGGTGTCAAAGCAAACACTCAACCCCGCTCTGCTGGGAAGGTCTGAGCTCCAAAGTCCACTGGGTCTCCTGTCCTGAAATAGCCATTTCCTGTCTCCACTGACTTCCTCCCAAACAGGTCTCTGAGAGCTGAGGGATGTGGTTCAACAGGTGAACACATACAAGAGAAAGGCATGCTGATGCCTTTGGGGGAGGGACAAGAGAACAGCCTGAGGGGCAGCAGCTGAGCTTGGAACCTTATTCCAAGTGCTGGGATCCGTGGTCTCTTCAACTTCTCTAGCACCGAACTGTGACGGGGTGTGCCAGCACAAACCCAAACCCAAGCTCATGTCTGCTTTTACCCAAAGAATTGGATGAACTAGACTGAGAAGGATAATTATGAAATTATTATATTTATTCAGAAGTCAGGAGGGCTGGGGGAGCATCTGAAGATGAAAGAAGGGGGAATGGGTGCACCCACATGATCTAAGGGTCCATAAAAAAGTCCACGGGCCTAGGGAAAATAAAAATATCCTTTCCCACCCTGGCAGCAGCCTACCTTCCAGGGTAGGGAGGACAAAACCTTACCAGTGGCAACAACCTCAGACGCTGGGACGTAAAAGCCCAGGAGTCAGAAAAGAAGAAAAAACCCATAAGTCCTCGTGAGTAGTCAAGCCTTTTATTTGGGGTCCCGAGCTGAAGCCAGAAGAAGCCAGCAGACCCAGGTGCAGCGGTCTGCAGGGGCTGCGCCCCAACTCTGCGCCTTAGTAATTCCAGCAGAGGGCAGGTGATTTCTCTCTCAGGATCATGGCTTCCTGCATGCCAAGCGAGGCCTCTGCTCTGGAAAGCACCTCTCTGAAGGTGGTTTTCCATACGATGATGTTTCTGTTGCTCCATCCGACCTGCCTCGCGTACCTTGTTCATGCGCAGAGAAGGGGGAAACGAGGAGGATTAGTAGTGTATACTGAATGCTGTAGACAAGTTCTTTTTTTTGTAATAAGAAAAATTACATTCCTTTTATTTGTTAATGTTTTCATTGGAATAAAATTAAATATTTTAACAAAACAATATGTTTAGTATCATAAGTTACTAGGAAAAAAACATTGAAACCAGGATGACATTCCCTTTTATGCATAAGACATTCCCCCCTCCATGGCTCTTACATTCTTTCCGCTGCCTCTTCTGCAAATTTCCCTGAGTCATGGTGGGTGAGTTTAAATTTTGCATAATTATTAGGTTTTTAAGAGTCTCTGAATTTGTGTTTTGGACAGTTTTGGGCACCCTTGGTGCCTGTCTCCATTATCCTTCCCTAGGATATCTGCCTTGCTGTGGGAATAGCTCTTTTGTTCATCACATCCCTTCCTTAGAGGTTGAGTTAGGGCTCTAAATGGTGTCCCTGTCAACTCAGGCCCACTTGGAGTTCGGCTATCCACAGTTCTAGTTGATTTCTGAAAAATACAAACAGAATCTCTAGTGGAGAGTGAGATTATTATTGGTTAATTGAGACAAATTGAGGTTGGTGAGCATTTGAAGGGTGTAGCCTTTCTGAAGACGTATGGCTACTGAGGACTTCCCCTTGGAGATCAGGTTCTTGGTCCCCATTCAAATTTGCCTTGGGTTCCCGTACTAGTTAGGGGTTCCCTGCCACTGAGCGGATCTCATAGCCAATTAGCCAGATGTTGATTACCCACCTAGGTTGAGGGCCACTATTGCACAGATGGGCACTTCTTGTCTTGCTTGTCTGTGCCATATAGTAGTGTGTTCTGCCTTCTCAGGCCAATTTGTTATGCTCTTATGAACATCAAAATGGTGTTTTAAGGTGGTAACTTTCTGGTGATTATCATTTAATTTTTTTTTATTTCTCTGGGTATGTATGTTGGCAGGTTCATACGTGTGTAGCTGCATCTATCTGTGTGATGTATGTACTGGTGTGGATGTGTGCATGTGGAAGCCAAAAGTCAATGCTGGAATCTTCTTTCATCAATCTTTACCATACTTCTGGAGACAGAAAACTCTTACTCATTCTAGAGCTCAGTGATGGGCTAAAACAGCTAGCCATCAAGCCCTGGGGATCCTCCTGTCTCCACCTCCCCAGCACTGGGATTACCAGTACACTCTGCCTCAGTCACCCAGCTTCCCCATGATTGATGGAGATCCTCGTATCCTCAGTAAGCACTTTACCTGCTGAGCCATCTCTCCAGCCCCAACCCTTTTTTGAATTTCATCCTATAATACTTTTCCCTAAAATTGTGTGGACTATCTATGTAATTACACTAAGTATAATAAATGTGATGTTCTGGTAACAAGGGGGGAGTATATGTGATATGTGTGCAGTGAACTCTGCCCACCTATTGACATCACTTGCTACTGTTGCATCAGTGGCTTCCATTTTGGTTTGGTCAATATATTACCATACAAGGCCAGGCCAACCTACTGTCTTGGGCTCCTGAACCATCTCCAGCCACACTTCCTGGAGAGGGACATATGGGAAGGCCAGGAACACAGTATGCCCAGAGAATTTTCTACAGCAAAAGCTACTTTCAAACTAAAATGATGAGGGCAACGGTGCTCCCCTCCAGTACAGGAATGACACTTTAGGTAGGTTGGCTGTGCATGCTCGGTTCAGTCTTTGAACCCTCACATGTCATGTCGGGGAGTTTTCTGGAAGTAGAAACTCTACCTAGGGCATGTGTGTGGGTGTCTGTCTTTGATTCCCTAATTGAGACGGTGATTAGGAGAGCAGAGTGAAGTGAATCAGAGACATTTCTGGAGGACTCCCTGGGCAACTTGGCAGAAGGAAGTGGGTCTCAATGTTCTAATATGGAAAGATTTTCAAGACATCTGAAGCAAAATATCAATGTGAGAGCATGATTCCATTTTCATACCCAAAGAAAGCTAAAAAGTTGTCTCTTCGTCTATATAAATTTCATGTAAATGTACAGAAAAAAAGTCAAACATAATAGGGATTACCTTTGTCTTGGAAAAGAATTATGGGGAGCAAGTAGGGGTTTTCTTTTTGCCCTATGTGATTTTGAGAGAAAATATAGAATGACGATCTAGTTGTATAATTTGAAAGATTAAAACATTATTTAAAAGACTACAAGAAGTACGTCAGAATAATAAATGACTGAGGTAGCATATTGCCTATGCATGAAAAGAGCTAAAATTACTCTTGGGTAGGGAGAAAAAAAAACTTCAAATAACCCATTTTCATTAATCCATCAGCAAATCCTGAACACTCTTCTTCAAAATAACTGTAGAGTCATCTGGCTGTGGTGACAAATGCCCAGCACTCAGGAGGACCAGGAGTTCAAGGTCATCCATAGCTATACAGTGAGTAAAAGGCTAGACTGAGCTGCATGAGACTGTCTCAAAAATAAATCTGCATAACTGCATCACTTCTCACAACCACCTCTGCTCCTTCCTCATCAAGGCTTCGCCATAACCCACCCAGGACTACCGCTGGTCCCGACTGTTCTTTCCGCTGCTGTTTCTGTACTTGCATTCTTGCCCATCTTGTTCGTCTTGAAAAATGCTAATCTTGTGCTCAATGACCATTCATGGGCAAAGCCAAAAGTCTCACATTGGCTGCAGGGTCCTCTGGTGAGCTCTCCAACCCCATCTCCAACTACAAATAGCTCCAGCCTCACATCCCTGCCACTCCTTGGATGCTTCAGACAGGATCTCACCTCAGGACCTTTTCATTTACTGTTTCCTCTGCTTAGATGTTCAGTCCCTGGATTGCCTCAAGATTTTCTCCCTCACCTCTTGAAAGTCTCCTGCTTCAAATGCCGCCCCCTGACGAGGGCTTCCCTGATTGCTCTAAACACTCTCATCTTGTTTTCCTTTTCCTTTTCTTTTTTCTTCTTCTTTTCTTTCTTTCTTTCTTTCTTTTTTGCCATTATACAACATACTACAAATTTTGTGTCTTTTTGTTTGTTTGTTTTTTGGCCTTCCTGTCCCTACTGGAATAAAGGCTCCATTTGGACAGGGAATCTTTACTTATCCACTTCCTTGTTTTAGGCGAGAACATGCAGCTTCCCTGTGTCAGAAGATGCTACCTGCACACATTGCTTTTCCCAGAGGATGGCAGCTGTGCCCAGACACAGAGAATGCCAAGCTGTTACACAAACTACAAGTCAACCAAAGCAGAGGAACCAATGGACCCACAGAGTCAAAGGAAGAAAAGGAAAAGGCTAAAAGCTTACAGACAAAAGGAGGGGAGGAAAACGAATAGAATTGTCCACCATGACATTTGGAAATAACACATATTGGAGAGAATAATTTGAGGGTAAAGCTATCTAACAACACAGTTCCTAATCAGCTACCAAGTATGGCTGCTGGTCTTTGGCTTCTGTACCATAAGTGAGCTGTGAGATGCCTACCTATGCCCATCCACACGGTTTTTCAGATAATCCAGTATGCACTTACCTGTTCTCCATGTACCAGGCATTTATGATGACAGGGTCACATCAGAGCTTTGAAGCCAAGAGGACATGTGTTCCAATGCTGATTCTACCTCACTAGCAACTTGACTCTAGACAAATGTCAACTTGTCTTTGAAGCACTTTTTCCTTGTTTCCTTGGAGTAAAGATATCTATATTTCAGCAAGGTTTTCTGTGGATTAAAACATGCACACATGTGCTCACACATATCACACATATGCACATGTATACAATTGGAAAACAATGGGCCCTGAGTAAATAGTAGCCATAGAACTGCATCATTAATAGCATAACTGTTGTAGTCAGCCACACACCACTGGGATGAATCTTCAAACCAGGCACAGTTTTGGGAAGGAAAGGATTTATTGAAACTACAGATTGAGAGGAAGTTCTATAATAGCAAAAGAGGCTGGCCCTCTTTCACAGGTCTGAGCAGAGAGAAAAACCCATCACCTACATCACACACAGAGAACAGGGAACAGGCAGGACAGCCAAAGAGAATTTCTTCTTTATATAGGCATAGGGTGGGGTCTTGCAGCCCTACCCCAGACTTAATGGCTTCCTGAGTCTCTGGAATTTCCTTCCTGCACTGCCTACACAGGAAAGGATGTTTACTTCTAGCTTCTTTACATCCTTCCCCCTACTGAGGGGCTTCCTTCCTGTAAGCATCCTCAGAGACCCACCCAAGAGTTACTAAAAAAGTCAAGTTGACAACAAAACCTAACCATTACCACTGTCTTTATCTATTTTCTTTTGCTATAACTGAACACTAAAGTTGGTAAAACAGAGGCTGGAGAGATGGCTCAACAGTTTAACGTACTTGCCTCCAAAGCTTAAGGACCTATGTTCAGTTCCCAAGTACCCATGTAAGCCAGATGCACAAAGTAGTGCATGCATCTGGAGTTCATTTGTATTGGCTAGAGGATCTGGTATGCCCATCCCCCCTCTCTGCTTGCCAATAAAAAAATAAAGTGAACAATGAGGAATGAGGCTGGGTAAAATGAAACTATATTCTGCTGATAGATCTGGAGGTTCAAGGTCAAGAAGCCTTCCTTGCTGGTGGGCACTTGAAGAATCCTAAGGCAGCACAGAGCATCGTATATAAAACAGACAGGCTTACTAGCTCAGGTTGTCTTCCTCTTCCTATGAAGCTACTAAATCCATCATGGATGGCTGTCCCACCCCCATGACCTCATCTAATCCTAATTACCTCCCAAAGGCCCCACCTCCAAACACATAGTTAGGCTAACTTTTTCCATCCTCTTAATAAAGCACAATGGGGTTTAAATTTCAACAGGAATTTTGGTGGGGACATTCAAGCCATAGCAAGTTCCACTAATGATAATATAATGAGCCTTAGCTCCTACAAACCAGATGAAAATTTGAGCTGAAACATCAAGATTTTGTTTGTTTGCCATGCTTTGTTATGTCATTCCTTCAGAGATCAGACCTTGTCCTCACTATCTTATAAATGGTTTCTTTCTCAAAAAATTCTAGGTCCCAGGAGCAGTGACTAGGCAGTAAAGGAAGGAATTACTTTGCTCTCGCAGTCGTTTTCCACTGATGTTGAACTTAAGGAGCCAGTCCCATGAAAGATCTGCAGCCACATGTCATCTTGTAAAACCATAAAAAGGAGTCCAAAATATGATCACAGGATGCCTATTAAAAGCTGCTGGTGGGGCTGGAGAGATGGTTCAGCGGTTAAGGCACTTGCCTCCAGTGCCTAAGGCCCTGGGTTCAATTCCCCAGGACCCACATAAGCCAGACCCACAAGGTGGTGGCCCTGGTGCGCTCTCGCTCTCTCTCTCTCTCTCTCTCTCTCTCTCTCTCTCTCTCTCTCTGCTTGAAAATGAATAAATAAAAATTTAAAAAATCAATAAACATGACTTTAAAAAAAAGCTGCTGGTGGCCTCCAGTCTATTAGAACAAAGATTAAATTCCTCCTGGAGGCTTTGAAGACCCTTCAAAACTGGGCTCAACCAGTTCTACATCCCTCCCATCTTCATCACACCCTGGCCAGCCTGATCTACATTTGCTTGAATATACTGTCTTCTCTGCAAGAATCTCTGCAACTCTTCTCTATCTAGCTCCTTCAGGTCCCCACAGAAATTAAGAAAGACTGACATTCTTCTATCCTGATCTCATTCTACTCATTCATGCCTCTATGATCACATTCATGGCCCCCACTTATAGACATCAAGTTTGATGAAGACAGTGACCCTGACATCCTTGCTCATGGATAAGGTAGTCCTCAGAGTTTAACAGGGCTGGGCATAGAAACTTACTTCATAAGTATCTGTTGAATGGATATGTGGCATTGAGGATGGGTAGATGCTGTTTTAGTCTAACGGCTCTCAACTTGGGCCTCTGCAAGCTGTCTCTGAAAAGTACGAGTGATTCTTGGGACAGAGAGCAATACCCTGAATAGTGGAAAGGTAATAACATTTATTGTCTGCCTGCTGGGACTACATCAACAAGAAACACACATCAACTGCAAGTGGTGGGTGCGGGAAAAGGACCTCTACAATCCCACAGGATGAGCACCCTTGTCTGAGCCTAGCTCTGCCATACCCATCACAGTACATCCACTGACCACACTAGCCACTTAGGCACTTAAAATGAAGCAATATGACCGAGGAAGTGATTTTTAAATGTTATTTTATACTTGAAATTTAAATATAAAATCAATCATTTAGATAGAAAATATAAGTAATTGGAGTCAACTTGAAGCTGCAAGTTTTAGGAACTAAAAACTATCTAAATATCTTCTGTTTTAGTTTTTGAGACAGGGTGTCATGTAGCCCAGGAAGGCCTCTAATTCTCTATGTACTGAGGATGACCTTGAACATCTGATCTTCCTTTACTTCCTGAATGCTGAAATTAAAGGAGGCACTACAATGACCAGTTTTATGAGGTGCTGACAGTCCAACCCAAGTCTTCCTGTGTACCAGGCAAGCTCTCTAACAACTGAGCCATATCCCCAGCTCCTTAGTGAAAATTTAGCAACAGATGTGAAATACACTATAATTGTTAAGATGTACCAAGATTTAAATAATTTTATTTATTATTTATTTGCAAGCAGAGAGAATGGGTGCGCCAGGGCCTTCTGCCACTGCAAATGAACTCCAGGTGCAGGCATCACTTCATGCATCTGGCTCTACATGGGTAATGGGAAATCAAACCTGGGCCATCAGATTTTGCAAGCAAATGCCTTCAACCAGTGAAGCATATCTCCAGCCCCAAGATATGCCAAATTATAAAGACAGTAACAACAATGGACAAAATATCTCATTAGCAATTCTAATATAAATTACATATTGAAAAGGTATTTTAGAAATATATAGGCTAAATAAAATGCATTATTAAAATTTGTTTTATAAGATCTTTCTAAAATAGTGTTGCTTGAATTTTTTAACTTTTCTAGGTGAACATACTTATATTTCTATTGGACAGAGCTTTAAGATGGCTGATGGATATAAAATACATCCCTTTCCACTTCAGAGCCAACTTGTTAGGCACCACTAAAGATGGGCTGGAGCTGTGAGGGGACAGATCTGGGCTATTAAGCATAAATTGCAGCCCTGGGTAGGAAGGTTGAGCAAGTCCTCACTCCGAGAATCTTGGTCTAATCCCTGGAAGCAGGACTTGAGCTCAAAAAGCCTCGTCCATCAAAGTTGTGGTACATATACACCATGGAATTCTACGCAGCTGAAATGAAAAATGACATAATGAAATTTAAAGAAAAATGGATAGACTTGGAGCAGATCATTCTTAGTGACCACACACATGAGCAGAGAGACAAGCGCCACATATTCTCCCTCATATGTGGTTCTTAACCATGCTAAGCCAGAACATTAAGAAATCTGTCAGTGAACAGAGAGACTGTAAAAGGGAATGAAAAGAATTGAGGGGGATGGGAAGATGGGGGAACTCATACAGTAAACTAAACTAATAATGAATTGACACCATAAAACCTGAGCTTTTATACAGTAAGCTCCTAAGGAAGCTGAGGGCACCACCTGGTATGAGGAGCCATGAATAGTGTGAGGAAACCTAACCTCAAGAATAATTGCTCAGGCCTGCATCTCCCTGCCCCAGTTATTGGTTCCTTCCCACACCCATTAGGAGCTAGCCAAAATAGCAATGTTGTCTCATTTAACCTATATTGATCTCACTCCCCGATGGAGATTCTGTTTGTATTTTTCAGAAGGCATTGAGAGAGCCAGGGACAACTCAAGTCCACCAACAAGACATTGGATGATGGCTGACATCCTGTCAGGAGACAAACCACACCTACCCTTCACACAAGCCCCAAATGAAACCTACGAGAAAGTGATGAGACAAACAGAAAGTCTGATAACCCATGAAAGTTCAATGGAGACAGACACCAACGACACCCAACACAACTCAGGGCAAAGATCCAGAGATACTTAAGATCTCAACAACAAAGCAGACTTAAACTCACCCACCATGACTCAGGGAACTGAGCAGAAGAGGAGGTGGAAAGAATGTAAGAGCCATGGTGGGGGAGAATATCCAGAGACATCACCCCCTCAGCAACAACACACAAAGGGAGAATAAAACAAAAGGAAAAACTGTCTACCTCTGGTGCAGTGCATAACGATAGATCCAGTATGTGCACACGGAGGAAGTACCCCAGTGGGTAGGGGACAGAGAGGAGGGAAATGGGGACACATTCACAAGAATTGATCATACAATGTATATACTTATTCATAATAAAGATATAAAAATAAAATAAAATTATTAATTAGTCCTCAACAATAAGCTGCCTTGAAGTGGAGCCAGACCAGCAGGAGCCACTCCCCTCCCAGGCATCCAGGAATGCTGATAAGCCCTAGGTCTGTCTTCTCATAGCCCAGTGCCCTCCTGCCCTAGACAACTCCTGATGAGGATACAACTCCCCTACAGCTGTCACCATCCACTAATGACCAGAGTCATGTAACTCCCGACATTCTTGAGCCACCTGATCATCTATAGAGAGTCGGTCAGCCCTCTATGCTACTAAGGCATCTGCAAGCTGCCTCGCCCCCACCAATCACCTTGTGACCCGAACCCCTGGACCTCCTCCTCCCTTCTGGATAAATGCCGTTCTCCCCACCAAATAAACGAGCTGTTCACTGAAACTATCTCCTGAGATGTCTGTCTGTCTCATGCTCACAGCCACCAAGACTCTGTCCTCCCAGCTCCATGGATAAACAGAGGTGTAGGTGTGCAACGACCCCCAAACTAGTCCACGGACCCACACCAACAAAGTTTTAAACAGACATTTTAGTAGCTCATATTTGAAAGGAAGAGAGAATTAAAAGAAGACTCTTCCTTACATCAAAAAAATTAAAACAGATGTGGTAGACACCTGAGAAATGCCAAGGATTGTGCAGCAGAAGCACAATTTAATGTCCTCCACAGATAACTGTGATGTTCTTAAAGCAGTGCTTTCAATCATGAGGGAATCAGAGATTGTGGAGTCTTAGACTAATGAAATGAAGATATTGACTAGAAATTACATTGTTCTTTTGAAATACCTTCCCTCCATAGATCTTGCAGGCTTTCACATATGTTAACTAAATCTTGCACAATGGCCTGCAAGGTGAAAAACTCACCTCCACCAGACTTAATGGGAAAGTAGAAGCCATGGTAATCGCCTCCGGACACAGAGCGCTCCAGGAGGATACAGCCACTCTGGCTGGGCTTCTAATCCCATTCTTTGCCTCTAGGAAGATGCCAGCCAGTGAAGGACACACTTTATTCTTTCTTCCCAGAGTACCAGCCAGCCCCACTACCCCTCAGTCATGGGTACTTGTTCAAGGGAAATGATATTCTTTGGTAAGTAATAAAAAAAAAAAAACCTGATTTTTCTGAGGTATGCTTCAGTAGAGATCCCATAGTTGAAAATCTAATTTGGTGCTAGCAATCATTCCTATTTTTCTGTATAAGGCATGGATAGGAGGCTTTCAGATCAAGATGGATTACACAGAAAAGCAGTTTTGACATCACTGGGATCTTACAGATCCAGACTCTCAGGCCTCACTCTAGACTCACCAAAGGAGATGGACATTTTCACACTTTCCCTAGAGTTGAAAAGAACTGATTGGCAAACATGGGTTGCAATGCCATCTTCTTCATGCTCTGTGATTTAGGAAGGTCTACCGATTTCTTCTCTTCACATCTGTACCCTTCTCATGTTCTCTTTCTCCCTGCTTCTCTCCCTCTCTCCCCCTCTCTCAATCTCTCTCACTTTTAACATCTCATCTCACTTATTGTGCACTCAGTCATAAACAGGACATCTATGTCACCCCCTTCAAGGCTCAGGAAACATCCAGGAGGAGAGAGGCAGAAAGAACATAAGAGCCAAAAGATGGGAGGAGAGCTGTGGAATCCTGTCTTCAAGACACAGCATGGCATTGTACTCATGAACTCACAGCAGCTCTGGTTTCCTCCACAAGATTGAGCCTGACAATACTCTCTAAATGGATTGACCAGGAAGGGGCTCAGGAGACCCCATTCCTCCCAGAGGAGCTATTGGCTATTGTTAATGGTTGCTGGGGGAGGGGAGTTGTGTTCTTCAGTGGTATAGATACTGGTAAGTTGCCCATGCTCCAATAAATAACCCTCCACCCAAGCTCATGCAAGCAACACGGACTAAACTCAGTTTGTCACAATCAATCAATCAATCAATTGTCTATACATACATAAGTCTCAACATACTTGCATCAGTGTAAGAGCTCTTGGCTCCTCCTCCCCAGTGACACAGTTCACACATGGATACAGGTCACCATGGTGTCACTTTTCTGCATCCCATTATATCTGTCTGGGAGAGCTTCACATACTCAAGTGTCTGCAGAAGCCAAGGTGAGGTGTTGAAAGGACATTAGTGTCAAAAAGGAACCTAACCATGTATGTCTTTCAGCACAGACACATCACACATAGGCCACTAGTATCGTTACTTTTAATCAGTGATATGCACATTCCCATGTTTCATAAATCATGGCTTTTCCCTCCCAATCTTCATAGGGTAATAAGCTATCGGAAATTTTCTATTTCTTTTAACTTTGCTGCAAAGGCAAGCTAAAAGCCACCACAGGGCCACCTTTGGGCCTTGGTGCAGTGGGAGCCACTTGGACCAGTGGGACAGGGTGGAGAATCTCAGCTCGGACTATTCCCTCCATACTGGAATTTGGGGGCATTTTACTGGATCCTTCCTTTTCTTAAAGACAAGCTGTAAATCTGGATTTCTGTGTGATTTTTTTTTTTTTTGGCAACTAATTGAATTTCTTTAAACAACTGTGCAGGCCAAAAAAAATACAACCTCATGCCAAAATCTACATATACTCTCCGGACTATGGTTTAATGTCCCTAAGAGCAAAGTTTCATAAGATCATCATAACTGAGCTCTTAGTTCTGAGCTGGAGATGCGGTTCAATTGGCAGAATGCATGTCTAGCATACATGTGGTCCTGGGTTCAATCCCCAGCACAGCATAAATCAAAGGGAGTGCCATACCCTTGTAATCCTAGTACTCAGGAAGTAGGAGCAGGACAAACAGATATTCAAGGTCATCCTTGATTGCATAGCCAATTTAAGGCCAGCCTGGGCTACGAGTCTCAAAAACTTAAATCTTGGCAGCTGGCAAGATGGCTCAGCAGTTAGAGGTACTTGTTTGCAAAGCCTACCAGCCTGAGGTTCAATTCTCAAGCTTCCCACATAAGCCTGACACACAGACACACACACACACACACACACACACACACACACACACACAAACACACACAGTGCAAGCATCTGGTATTCATATGCAGAGGTAAGAGGTCCTGATGTGTGCATGCACACATTTTTTTTTTTTAATTTTAAAGTCTCGGTTCATTGTGGCTGTGTCCACCGATGGTGTTCATCCAGTGGAGATCTGGATGAAGACTCTCCTAGAAGAAGCATGGTGTAAGCCCACCCTTTTAGCAGGGCTTGGGGGCAGGGAACAAACTTCAAAGGTGCAGTATGTTTTACACTGACAAATGTGAAAGTAGGGGATTTGAGTAAACACCCAAACATGCATATTTTTTAAAGCCAGGTTTATTTGGGTGTAATTCCCCCTTTCCAGTGCCTAGATGTATGAGTTCTGACATATCTTTGTAGTCATGTAACCACTAACAATTAAGATGAAGAAAGTTTCCATCACTCTCAACAATGTCCCTCTTGTAGGACAGTCCTAATTGTGAACCACTGGAAATCTCTGATATATCTTTTTTCCCTGTAGGTTTTCCTTTCTTCCAAATTGCAAATATACAGTTTAAAGCTTCTTAAATTTTGCTTCTTTCACTTTTTTTGTGTTTCAGCTTTAAACATCGTTTCACATATCAACAATTCATTCCTTTCTATTGCTTTGGTTTTTTTTTCTTGTTTGTTTTGACGTAGGGTCTCATTCTAGCCTAGGTTCACCTGGAACTCACACTTTAATCCCAGGCTGGCCTCAAACTCTCTGTCATTCACCTACCTCAGCCTCCAGAGTGCTGGGATTAAAGGCATGTACCACCACGCCCTGACAGCCCCTTCTATTACTGAGGAACTCTCTACCATATAGCAGCATTAGTAATGTTTATTCATTCATCAAGTACAGGATATTCGTCCAGTGTGCACACAACCACTCTCAACATGCATGTAGACATTTTGTGTGAATGCAGTTTTAGTTTCTCTTGGGTACAAGGAAATTGGATTCCTGGATCCTATGGTATGCATAGGCTTAGATGAATAAGAAACAATTTCAATTCAACTGGATTCTCATTTTCTTTATATCCTTTTAAGCATTTTTTATTCCCAACATTTTGGTTTTGCTTCATTTCACAGGGTTTTTTTAGCCATTTCACAATAGATATGTAATACACATCTATTTTTGATGAATTATGCCAGGTGCTGTCTTCCAAATCTAAGAGCCTCAACATAAATAATTAAATGTGATTTCTGAACTAAAATCTCAACAGTACACACACTGACTCATCCATCTTCAGTTCATTCATATGCATAAATAGGTGATTTTTAATTTCATCAAATTCAACACTTACCCCCACCCCCAACTTGACATATAGACATTCTACTGCTCAGCCTTGAACAGTTATGGTAAATGCCAAAAAAAATAGAAAATGACTTTGAACTTCTCTTTCACCAGTTAAAAATAATACTGAAACCAATGTAAAAACATAAAGAAGTTGCTGCGGTCAGCTTCTTAGTTGCTGCGCAGAAAGAACCCAAACAAAAGTGGCTTGTGGAGGAATGGGTGTATTAGGCTTATGGACTCAAGGGGAGACTCCATCCTGGCAGGGAAAATGATGGCACGAGCAGAGGGGTGGACATCACCTCTGCCACAGCACTGCAAACAGCGGCAGGAAGGTGTGCCAAATACTGGCAAGGGGGAGCTGGCTTATAACCCCCATAAGCCCACCCCACCAACACAGCTCTAGTGAGGTTCTAATTCCCGAATTGCCATCAGCTGAGGATCGATCTATCAGAACACATTCATTTGTTTGTGGGGGACACCTGGATCAAACCATGACAGAAGTGGTCAGGCTCTGGATACAGATTAACAGTGTTTGGTCAGGCTGGAGCAGAGCATGGCTGCGGAGAATACCTTGCACTTATCACTTTTCCAAACCTCCCCACCTGGTCCAGGCTGGCCAAGGTTTAGAAGAGACCTTTAGAAAAGATGCAGAGAAAGCAAGCAGCACACATTTCCTGGCAATAAATTTAAAAGGCTGCTCAAACATTCCTGAGATTTTCACTCAACATTCCTCTGGCCAACACATCTGCAATCTGCCAATCCTTAAAAATCAGTGTTTTTGCATCTTAATCTTACAAAATCTTGGAAAATGCTGTTCCTCTCTGCCCTATGTCAGACAAGTCTAGCTTTTTTCTATTTTAAACCCACAAATATAATGCTGTTTAATTCAGACTAGACTGAGCTCACTAGACTTAAAATACATTTTCAGTGAATTTTCTTGGCTCATTCTTCTCTTCCAGATGACTCCATTCTTGAAATGGGACTGTGATTATATTCACTCATTGTTGAGGTATACAACCAAGTGAAAGCACTCACATGCCTTTAATCCCAGTAGTTGGATACAAAGGGGGGGGGGGTGGAACCAGGTTAACTCCTAGGCTATCCATAACCCCCTACCTCATGGACTGAATCAGACTATCCACAGAGGAGGATATCCAGCTGGTTGGGGACAGGGAAGAGGGAAATTGGGGAACTGGGGATACCAACACATTGTTTGCTCATTCAATATATCTAATTATGGATAATAAAGAAAAAAATCTCAGTAGTTGGGAGGCAGAGGTAGGAGGACCACTGTGAGCTAAAGGCCCGCCTGAGACTACAGAGTGAGTTCCAGATTAGCCTGGGCTAGAGTGAGACCCTACATCAAAAAACAAAAAGAATTGTAAAACAAGCCAGAAGTGGTAGAACACATGTATAATACCAGCACTGAGGAAGTTAGGTAGGAGGACAGTGAGTTCAAGAACAGCCTGAACTACAAAGCGAGTTTGAAAGCAGCCTAAGCAACAAAGTAAGATCTTGTCTCAAAATCAAATAATTGTATATGAAACTCAGGAGAGGCCCCAGGATCAGCGGGTAGGGAAGCTCCCTCAGTAAGCAAATCAATGCTTGATCCTCATCACGGCTGACAGAAGTCACTCTGGTGCACAGACGACACTGTCCCAGCTGCTCCTCTTGCCGTCTCTCTTTCTGTGAGTGTAGTTCTCAGCCAAGGATAGCGTCTTCCCCAGAAGACATTTAACTATGTGATGGTGGCAGGATGTTACTGGGTAAACAATAACACAGAAGATGGCCTGGCCCAATAGTGAAGAGACTAGGAAACACTGTTCTCTGGTTTAAGTTCACATTTTGTATTGATTCCTCCCCTTGTAAGGTGCACATTCAAGTCTGGGGAATTGTATGACCAAAAAACTTCTTGAATACATAAAAGTTATCCCCCTTTTAAAAATTCAAGCTGACTTTCCTATATCACAATGTGCAATATATATATATGAATGCTTACTTTATTCAAACTATAAATCACTTTTTCACAAAATATCTCAATCAAGAAATAGTTGACAGAAGAAAACTCTTGTACTTAAACTTAAGTGTCTATGCATCCAGAAGTCATTGTACCAAATTAACTTTTAAGAAAGTCCTATTCCATGAGCTGGAGAGATGGCTTAGCAGTTAATGTGCTTGCCTGCAAAGCCTAGCAACCCTATTTTGACTCCCCAGTAGTCACATAAAAGTCAGATGCACAAAGTGGCGCATGCATCTGGAGTTTGTTTACAGTGGCAAAAGGCTCCGGTGCACCCATATTCATTCTCTCTCTACCCCCATCTTCCTCCCTGTCTTTAATGAATTAATTAAGTTTAAAAAAAGAAAATCCCATTCCAATCTCCAGGCCCCAGGGCCAGCAGACCCTGCCATCACACTACCTCTTGCAAACTGACCCAGAGAAGGGAGGCACTGAGCCCCACCAGCTTAATATTGAATTGTAGTAATATTAACCCATGAGCTTAATATTGAATTGTAGCCTCAATATTTTGGATTGAGAAAAAGAACCTGATCCCTAGAATCAGGAATTGGTGAGGTCCTCAGACCTGTGAGTCCACATGGCTGTTTCTGAAGAAAAACTGGATCTAGATGGGATGTCTAATGTAAGAGAGCTGGTAAAAATGCGTAAACTCCTGAGAGTCAGTTTCTTAATGTGCATGATAGGTTCAATGGAGACATTCCAGAAGGAATGGAGAGCTGAAAGATAGAATTCAGTCACGAAGGACAGCCAAGATGATGAGAGCACAGGTGTGCTGGACAGCATTTGAGACAAGCCAGAAAGCCATGGTTAGGGCCCAGAAGGGGATAGGTGAAGTCAGAGACTACCACAATCAGAGTCCAGGGGACCGAGCATTGGTGAATGGGTCTTGGTACGATCATTCCTCAACCATGTTCTGTCGGGAGATTAACGCAAACAGCCAAGTTGTTTCAAAAATTGAGACCATTAAGCCTAATACAGAATTGAGGCTGAGGTCTGGCGCGGTAATTTTTTTCATGTGAATTTGTTTGTAATGTGCCTCCATGCATATGTGCGCACATGCATGTGCAAGTGCGTGTAAACATGGATGAGCAGAGGCCAGAAGCCAATGTTATCTGTCTTCCTCAATTGTTCTCCACTTTTCCTTTTAGAGACAGGGTGTCTCATTGAACCCAGAATCTGCCAATTTGGCTAGGCAAGCTAGCCAGAAAACCTTTCAGATCCTCACGTCTCCATCTCCCCAGCCCTAGGATTATAGGCGTATACCATTGTGCCCAGAATTTTACATGGGCCCTGGGGATGCTGTGTACTCATAAGAGCCATCTGTCTGGGCCCTCAGGGCAACAATAACTTGTGCCAGGATTCAATAACTATTATATCACTAACTTTCCTAGCAAACAAGTGTCCTCACTGCAGAAAGTGACACCACTTTCATATGTGGGTGGTACATACTTTGGCCATGACTTTCAAAAGAAAAGAAGAAAAAGGTCAAATGTGTGAGGATCTTAACTCCCCAATCCTATTTTAACCAGGGAAAGCTATATATCTGCTTCAAACATTGACACTCTGCCTAACTTCTCATCTCAGAACAGATTTTGCTGCTTCGATAAGTTTGTGAAACAAACTTAGGTACTAAGAGGTCCTGGTTGGGGAAGAATACTGCTAAAGAAATGAAAATGATCCAACCTTGACCCCAATGCCAAGGATCAGATTGTTCATTTTTTTTTTCTGAGCCATGAAAGTCTATATACTGAAGGGCTGCTTTGTGATTTCATTCATTTGGAGGTACCTACATAACTTATTGTTTTAACCAGGACATTTCTGAAAATGAAGAAGGGTTTTAATTTAATGTATTCATTGTAGTGTCAACATTTTTAAATTAAATGTTTTACATTCACAAGTGGTAGGGAATCTTGTCATTAAGGTGTGTGTAATTTAGAATCCAGTTGGTTTTCTTCTAACTAGACGGCACTTGTTTTCATAGTAGTAAAATGCTGTGTATTGTACCTTGCATAAATCCTCATGTTAACTAACCCTCTAGCTGACAGTGCATACACTAATTGGGGGGGATTTTATTTCTAAGGGCTCTAGAATAAAGTTATTCACACCAGCATCTCTTAATTATTCTAAGCTAGTTAGTGCACCTTTCTTTGTGTTTCAGTCTCATAACTAGTTTTCCCCTCTCCCCCCTTCAAAGGAATTCAAATTTCCTTGAGTTTAGTGTGAACATGTTGGGGAGGAGCTTAGCTCCAGGCTATTGGACCTCTGCCAGTTAAGATGGTAACCATGGGTTAGGGTTACATCTAGTTACTGTCCTGGGAAAATCACTTTTCTAGAGATGGCCTTCCAAGTGGCTTTAAAATTTATCCTGTTAAAGTTTTTAGGTCAATTATGGATGTTGACTAAATTTACAAATAAACTTGTTTATCAAAAAAAGTATGTATTCCTTAGAGGAAGAGTCAGAAGTTCTGATGGCCCTGGGCAAATCAGAATGTTTAGCCATCCTAACTAAAGCAGGTACTTGGTTATATTAGCAAGGAACAGCAGAAATTATGGATCCCTTTTCAGACTTCATTATCAGTGTAAACTGCTGCTATATTGACTAAAAAGAAAATAGTGAAATAAACTTATATGATTGAATGAACTACATATGCCAAGACCTATTTTAACCACAAAGACAGAAATAAAATGAAACATCCCTAAAATGTCTCTAATATCAACCTAATGATTTTATATTAGAAGCCATGTCTTCCTTAAGGTGAAAAGCAGAAAGGGGGGGATTAAGAATAGTCCAACTAAAGTTACTGAAACGACAAGGTAACCTAGCTTTTTGCTACTGCTCACAGGCAGTGACCAGAAGAGATGGGTTTATGATGTTAGCCCTGCTCCAAACCAATGGGACACCACTCTGGCAATTAGGGTATGCATTTATACTCCACCCTTTTACCACTGTTGGCCACTTTCACTCCCCCAATTCCAAACCCATCCATATCCTGTTTGAATGATAGTTAACACTCTAACCACTTGATGGAAAAACCTACAAGAGGAAACCACCAAGGAAGAGAGAAAGTTAGCTTATTACAAGTTCTGGCCACCTCACACCTTGTGTTTACTCACCAAGTTTGCCAGAAAGGTTCCTTCTGACAGCTTAATTCACAACTTTCCTTGAGCTGCCAAATCATAACCCAATAGACTTCTCTTATTACTTCTACTCTACTTACTACCCGCTGTCGGCCTTCTCATGGAACATGAGAAAAATGCTCAGACCAAGCAATAGCGTGACACAGGCATAAATATCTATCTACCTGCCACTCACCAGCCACACTTGGCAGCTGACTACAATACAATGGGAGCAGCCAAGTGTCTATAGCAAGAAAGTTCTGAGATTTGACCTAAATGCTTGATTGCTGGGCCCCTGACAACTGAACTTCTAAAAGTGAAGTCAACAATGGAAAACTAGGGGCTGGAGAGATGGCTCAGCAATTAAGGCGCTTGTCTGCAAAGCCTGACAACCTGAGTTCAATTCCCCAGTATCCATGTAAAGCTAGATGCACAAAGTGGCACATGAACCTGGAGTTTGTTTGCAGTGGCTAGAAGGCCTGGTGCCCATTCCCAATCTCTCTCTCTCTCTCCTTTCTTTTTCCTATCTCACTCTGCTTGCAAATAAATATTTTAACAATAGAAAATTATATAGAAAGAGTACAGATTAAGGGCTCTGAGTTAAATAACAAGACTGAGGAGATGACAAAGTGGGTAAAGGCACTGGCTTGAGTTACAGATCAAGAACCCCAACAGCATCAAAAAGACTTTTTCTTTTTTTTTATTGTCCATAATGAGTTATTTTATTTAGTGGGCAAACAATGAGTTGTTATCCCCAATTCCCCAATGCCCCCTCTCCCCATCCCCAATCAGCTAGATATCCTCCTCCGTGGGTCGTCTGGTTCAGTCCTTGTGGCAGGGGACCATGGATAGCCTAGTGCTCAGCCTGGTTCTCCTGGCCCAAGTGTGTTGTTACTGAGGGGGTGCCATGCCTCTGGATAGTCTCCCCAACCACGGCTCTCACAATCTTTCCACCCCCTCTTCCGCTCAGTTCCCTGAGTCGTGGTGGATGAGTATTAAGGCTGCTTTAATGTTGTGCGCTTAGGGGTCTTTGTGTCGAAAATTGTTGGTTTCTGTCACCCCGGGCTTATCCTGTGTTGATTGAATGGCTGTGGCTGTGGGCCCCTTGTTCATCCCGTCATTCTCTGCAGGAGACATTCCCTTGCCCTCACATGATTCCTGGATATCTCCCTACGGGATATACAAAGTGAGGAAGAATACTCCACTCCAATAAAGCATCAGAACCAGACCATATGCAAATGTCATTGCCAATGATGCTAGTTTGCTAGTACTGGTATTGACTTCCTGCTGGGTTTCTGTATTTTCTAAGTGTTCTGCTTCAAACATGTGACTTTTATAATTAGAAAAATGTACATATTGATGAAATAGTGCTGGGAAGTCTGGATTCAAACACAACTGTGTCTGATTGCAAAGATTGTATTCTATTGCCCCACTTCCTCTCATTTCGGCCCATTTATTGTATTCCCATTGATTCGTATTTAATAAACAAGCAAACAGGGCTGATTATGTGCCAAGTATCTTTCTAAACATATTAAATCCATTAACTGGCTTAAAGTTCACATGGTGTGAGGACTGTTCATATTCTCATTATATATGAAAAAAAATAGTTGCTAAGAACTTAACTGACCCCAGGTGCAGAGCTGAAGCGCAATGAAAGCACGATTCTTCCCAAAGTTGCCTGGCTTGAGCCATCTCCTCCTGCTCTGCTGAGCTGCCTCAACCTTCTCTCTGGACCTCATCCTTTTGCAATGTGGCCATACTGGTGTCATAGTGGAACAGGCAGCCCCAGAGGTCTTCCTTATTTGTTTGTTTTGTTTGGATTTTTGAAAGAGGGAGATCTCATATATCCCTGGCTAACCTGAAACTCCTTTGTAGCTCAGGCTGGGCTTGAACTTCTGATCCTCTTGCCTTCACTTCCCAAGTGCTGCTATTATAAGCATGGATCACCACACCTGGTTCAAAGAAGCAGTTTTTTTCCTTCAGTTAGATAAGGGTGCTCTAAAGGCATTTTAAAGAAGAGAATGGCTTTGCTAGAGAAACAGTCTATCTGCTCTAGCCTGGAAAGCTCCAGATGAGATCTTTTTATTCAGGGTTGGAATTTAAGATCTTTGATAATCATGCCACCTGATGTTTTTGAAGGAATATGTGGTTTGTAAGCTACATCCAAGTCCACTGTCTTTTTTTGGAAAGGCGGAGGGGGGGGGTGAATGTGTCTGTAGCATCTGTACATGGTGTGCGTTATGTGTGTGGCAGGGTATATGCTGTGTGTGGTATCTGCACATGTGTGTGCAGATGGATTCACCCACACAGAAACCCGTGGGGAATAGCAGGTGCCCTCTTCTGTCACTCATCTGAATATTTCCTTGAGATGGAGTCTCTCCCTTGACCATGAGCTGCAGATCAGCAAACAAGCCCAACAGTTCTGACTCTTGTCTCTCATTCAATGTGAAGCTACCTCCTATAGTGTCCAGGTTCACAGAGACATTGGAGAGGCTCACTTGGTTCCATGGGATGAGCCATGAAAATTATCTCTTTAATTTTTGTCTTCAAGAGTCCAGAACATCAGAGCCAGCCACTAAAGCATATAGTAGATGTCCAATTTGGCCCATGTTTTCTGGGACTAGCATCTGGTTGACTTTACTTCCCCACACCGCTGGTATCATGGATGTTTCAGGATTGCAGGGTGGGGAGTTGTGAAAGGTGGACTGGAAGTAAAGAAATACAAGACTATTTGGAACCTGGCTTGGCTTCCACTCTGGGTTTTATTAGTCTCTATAGGCACCTGACATACTATTTTCAGTTACCCTCTGCCCATGCATCTTTACCCTTCCTTCCAGACAGGGCTAGCCCATATAACAAGAGTTACTGGATGAAGTAGAAAAGAGCTAACATAATTCAAAATGCATAGAAACTGGATACATGCACAGCACCTTAGAACTTGTACAGCGTGTGGGCTCAAAGATCAGAGTAAAAGTATTCCCAGCTTGCCTGGGACAGTCCTAATTTATACCTGCTGTCAATGCAAAATTTTATTATTTTGTCCCAACCCAGATCTAACACAAAATGAGACTGAAGGGTGAACAAAGTTGTTAAATAATCTTAGTGTTCTCATTCCTTTTGAGGGAAAAGAAGGGGCTGGGAAAGGAGGAGAAAGGGAATTTGGAGCTGCTCTGCTGCCCTGGAATGACACAGCATGGCCCTGTTTCCTGCCTGTCATGTCACTTCAGAGCATTGTTCTCTTCTGTAAGATACTTCAGAGAGTCTCCAAGACAGGCTTCCTTGCAGCTGTCTGTAGCAAGTATCTCAAAGGCCTGAGAAGAATTCTGAAGGATTTCTCAAGCCATAGGGCAGATGTGAGTGGCCAGAGCAACAAGACAGGTGCCCCAAGGAGGCAGCAGAGGAAGCCACACTGTGACTGGCTGACACCGGCAGAGCAGCTGCCCAGGTGAATACAGGCTGGGGTGATAGGAAACTGACCTGCTGCAGACTGGGTAATTTTATAGACTCTTATATGACTCAGAATTCTAGGTGCTGGGATCCTCAGGAGTGGGCGTGACCTCTGATGAAAGGATCCTACTGCATTATAACTTAGGAGAGGACATCGCATGGCAAAACACAGCATGGATCTCTTTCTACCTATAAAGCCCGACTCTCGTGACCTCATCTAATACTGATAACTTCTAAAAGGCAAAGCTTCCCAACAGCATGAGTTTGGGGATTAAGTTCCCAACATATGAACTTTTGAGGGCACCTCCACACCACAGCACCTAGTTAAATAAAGTCTCAGGAAAACATTAGGACATTAGTCAAGAATGAGCTAAAACTCTGTAGAGCCATAAACTTCGACTTAAATGTATGTATGAAGGTTTGTGCATGTGCCTGAGTGCTTGTACATTCTACAGATATGATCTACAGATGTGAATTTGGTGAAGAATCATACAGTACCTACCACACGGTGGTGAGTGAGCAATACAAGCCTGGCTCCTATGGGCAGTAAGGACCCATATGGATGTCACATGCTTTGACACAGTAGTGCCTAGTGGAAAGATAGCAGCATATGCCAACTCCAAAGGCTGATATCCCAGCAAGAGATGAACCACCCCAGGCCTACCGTCTAGGCCCCAAGTGAAACACTTGAGACAGTGGTGGGGCAAGAAAGAGGCCTATAACCACAGCCAATCCATCATCCCAGGATAACTCAGCGAGACAGACTCCAACGACTTCCAACACAACTTAAAATAGAAGCACAGAGACTCTTAAGGTCACAACAACAACAATGAAACAGTCTTAAAACTCACCCTCCATGACTCAGGGAACTGAGTCGAAGAGGGGGTGGAAAGATTGTAAGAGTCATGATGGGAGAGAATATCCAGAGACATTACCCCCCTCAGCTACAATTCATAAGGGGGGGGCAACCTTGATACCTCCTATGCTATCCACAACCCCTTGTCACATGGATTTTTCCAGTATGCCCACCAAGGAGGATACCCAGGGGATTGGGGACTGGGGGAAGGGAATGGGAATATAAGCACAATATTTACTCGATTAATATATATAATTTAGGGCAATAAAGATAAAGAAAGAAAGAGAGAAGCATAGTGACCATGTTTAAGCCCTCTCAGGGTCTCAGGCCAGCATTTTTCCAAAGTGTTACTTGTTATATAATGAAGATCCTTGCTTACTTAGTAATTATTTCATATATATATATATATATATATATATATATATATATATAATCTATTATTTTCATAGATTTTATGGCTGGAGACAAAGTGGTAAAAATAGTGAACAAAGCAATATATATATATATATGAAATAATAGGGTAGGTGGCACAATGAAATAGCAAAGGTTGTGAAGACAGTGCAATTAAGTACCATTGTTGGGGTAACACATGTCAAAATAAAGTGTGCACCGTTCATGGCAAGAGAGGGGTTCTAATGTCTCTCCCATCTCCTAGTCAGTAACCTATAAAGCAACCATGCTATAAACAGCATGACACACACCATACATGCTCTTGCCAACAACTTGACCAGCCGTCAGCATGCAATGTGTGTTCCGGGGCTGTGAGGAAACTTAGCACGAGCAGGACATGGTCTACAGAAAGTATAATTTAATAGGAAAGAAAAGACAACCACAGAAAATAGCTGGAAAATGGGATAAGCCCTAAAGAGATGGTACAAAGCCCCATAGAAGAGGCTCAAAGGAAGGATAAGTCACGCCTGCTGGTAAGGTCACAAAAGACTTCACGGAGATTTGAGATGGCATTTGAGATAAGCTGGGAGAGATGGGGAGAATTTCAACAATGCAAGAAAAGGGGGACAGATGTGAGTCATTCCAGAAGGGAGAAATGCTTGAGCAATGGTACAAAGACCAGGAAGTGATAGGAGGGTAGAAAGTCCCTTCTGCTGATTCAGTTGGGATATAGAATGCAGGTCAAGCAAATGATTAGGGGTTTTATAGTAAGGCAGGATTATAGGGCAAAGTGTGAGGTCAAAATTAGCATAGGAAAGAATCCAGTTGGCATAGAGGAAGACTGGAAACTCTGCCCACCAAGGCTGCCACATAACAGCATTTGCAAAAAAGGGTTGATAGACGAATGACCTACGAGGGTCCCAATCCTCTGGGCAGAGGCACCAGCAAGTTCTAAACTTCCTCCGAGCCCTGGCTCATGTCCTCCCTTGTAAACGCACTGTTTCTTAATAAACTGTCTCTGCTGCAGATGCTGTCCATGTACCTTCGTGCAGTGTTTTGTTCTAGAACACACGAACCTGGATATCGTGGCAGGTGCCAATCAGATTCTGATGTCCACTGGTAGCAGTGTTACCAGCACCTAGAGGAGACAGGATATTCAACTTAATGAAATGAGAGCGGAGAGGGAACAAGAGGAGATGAAGAGCTTAGAAGATGATCCGCATTGCCTGTGCTAGAGGAAAGTAACCTTGGAAATAGGGTTCAATCTAGTTACCGTGACTGCCTACGAGAAGTAAGGTAAACGCGGGAATTTGGGAAATCAAAGTAGTTATACTGGGGAAAGATGTCACTGAAACCAAGGACTTCATTCAAACTAGGAGAGATGGACAGGGAAGTTCCAAGGACAGGTAGATAAGCAGACTTCTCCTACTGGTCTAAGATAGAGATGTGTGCTGAGGATGTAGGTGGGAGGGAGCACTTGAGAAAAGTGTGATACAAATGCCTGGAGGGGGGCATGCGGACCTCTAGCTAGGAAACCAGGACTAGAACAGAAGACCAGGTGGATCCTTACACAATTTCACAAGTGCAAACTGAAGTGTAGGACAAATACCAAAATGCAACCTACCAAATGTCAATGATTAATTATGAATTGCTTCTAAGTATAATTAAGAGTTTTTCAGTATGGAACTTTGGAATGATACATAAATTACTTTTATAACCAGAAAAGAATAGTTCTTTTCAGGTGAAAAGATTTTGTTGTTGAAAATATTTATTAAGCATTGTAAAAGCCTGAGAAATAGCCCTCAAATGATATCTGATATTAATCCCTGGAATCTATAAATGTGACCATATTTGGGACAAAAAGAATCTGCAAATGTGAGATAAGGATGTCAAAATGAGAAGATGGCCCTGGATTATTCAAGTTGGCCCTAAATGTTATCATGCATATCCTTACTCGAGGGACATTTGACACAGACATCTGGGGAGACACCCAAGGAGAAGGCCATGTGCAGACATCCTAGAGAGATTTAAAGTGCTGGCCCTAAAGATGGCTGGAGGGGAAAGGAACTGATTGTCACCCAAGGCTTCCAGAAGGACTTCCACATACCCAAAATCTGTGCATGTGACCTGACATGACAAAGAAACTTGGAGATGACATGTAGCCTAGATCATCCGAGTGGACCCAACTTGACCACAAGAATGAAGAGCTCTTCCCAGCTGGCTTCAGAATCAAAGAATCGAGATTGTTGAATGAGGACTAGACACAAGCCAAGGAGCATGGGCAGTCTCTAGAGGATGGAGGCCGGGACATGTTCTGCTTGAACCTGTGAAGGAACGCAGAAATAGGCGCTCTAGAACTATGTTGCCCACTTCACCTGCCTCTGCCACTTACTGCTTGTTTGGCTGGTGGCCCGAGGAAGTCACTAGCACTGTCCAAGTGTCCTCTGCCTTCACTGAAATGGCAGCAATACATTGCTCTGAAAGAGCTGGAGGTCATCTTATTTCACACCCATTGTCCCTTGCTTGTCACACGCTGGCCAGTCAGTAGGAGGTCTCCGTGCTTCTGCAAAACTGGCTAATGCAACAGCTCCATGAGGCCACATCCCTTCTCAGAGCAAAACCTTCCAAAGGCTCCCGGCTCACTCACAGAACAGCCTAAGAGAATTCCTCTGTGAAGTCTTCAGAACACATCTGACCCTGTTGGTTCTCTGACTGGCCTCCTTCTGAGGGGGAATTAGTCGAGCAGCTTTATTTTCTGGTAGCCAGTTAGGAGAAGGTTCAGAGGGAACCAAAGGTGATGTCACATGGTCTGCTTCAGCTGAACCAGAATACAGCATCTGACCCAATCTCTCCAACCCCTTCTCAGGTTTGTTGGCCTATTCCTGAGCCAACCAAGAGCAATCAGCTCTCTCCCTGACTCGCCTGAGCCTGAATAGATGTTTACCATGTGGGCACAGCCACTTCTTGGCTGTTCATCTCTCCTGAATCTCTGGGTCCCCCAACTGTCTAAGACGATGGAGACCCCTGATCCCCATGGGCTCTCTATCTCCCTCCTGCCTTCCACGGCAGGAGCTCTCTATACTTTCTTCTCTTAACCTAATAAAGTCTCTCTAAACCTTCTGGTCTGTGGACTGTAATTCTTTAAATGCATAAGACAAGGATCAGGGATACTTCAAATTTACTGGTGCGCTGGCATATGTTGGTGTATTGGTAAGGAACCCCAAGACTCTCTGCCCGTTCCTGACTGCTCCCTAGCCCCACTGGCTGCTTTGCCATTTCTAAGCACACCAAGAGTTCCAGCCTCAGGACAATTACACTCGATGTGTGTCCCTCACCTCTATACACTTTGCTTCCTCAACTCCAGATTTTCATTTAAATACAGCTTTTTTTTCCTAACAACCTTATTCAAATAGCAATGCCCCCTCCCAGAACAAAACACTTCTCATCCCCCTGCCCCACACCAGAGTTTTCTCCGGAATAGTTTCATCATCTGGCATAATGTACATTTAATTTTTTCATAACGTGTTGCCTCCTTTGGAATGAAAACTCTTAATGATAGATTCTCACAGGTGTTTAATAAAAATTTGTTAGATGGACAAATCAGTGTGCGATCAAACTATAGTCAAGAAATAAATACCAGTCCTGCCTCTCTTTTCAGTTACAAATAGGAAGTGAAGTTGGAAAACAGTCGTCTATCTGCCATTGAACAATGAAGCTGCAGCTAAGATCCCGTCCTTAATTGACCCTGCTGAACCAAACCAGCTTGGAGGATCAGGAACTTGGTGAAGGGTCCCAGCTCCTAGACAGAAAACCCAGAAAGGGTTGGCTTTCTGACGCCTTGGCCTTCCTGGTTCTGGCCAGTCTCTAAAAACCTTAAGAACAGTTTGTCTCAGTACTTCAGAACTTCCGCTTCCAGGCCCAGGAAAGAGCAGGAAGTGCAGGGGCGTGTGAAAATTGAGAGAAAAGAAGAATTCAAGCCACTACTTGTAAAGGACTCAGAGACTTCTTCCTCTGTCGCCTGCCACAGCCCGTGCACTTTGATGTGCTGGCACAGAGAGCCTGGGGCGACCATTCGCAGGCAGAGGAGAACTCAAATAGGATTGTCAGTTCTGGGTCATCTAACACACACTTGCACATGGACCACCCAGAGCCTGGCAGAAGACAGACATGATGCCTGCCCGTGTGAGCTACCTTTCACGGGGATATAACAGATGCTACCTACCCAGTATCCATTCTGAGTGGGCTGTTTCCAGAGTATTCTCAGGGGGTATCAGCATAGAAGAGATGTATAGGAGATGAGAAAATAACTCAATGGTAAAGCATTTGCTATGCAAATATGAGGAACCCCCCAGAACCCATGTAAATGCCTGGTGGACATGGTGGTCTACTTGAAATCCCAGCACACAGGAGGCAGAGCTGGCTGGCTGGACTAGCTGAATCAGAAGGTTCTGGGCTCCAGTGAAAGACCCTATCTCAGTAAAATACAGAAGGGAGTGACTGATGAAAACCACAGACATCTCTGGCCTCCACACACATCCACACATACCCATGCATATGTCCACACACACACACACACACACAATACACATGCAAAAAAAAAAAAAGGATTGTACATATAGTCTAAAGTAAGCTTTAGAATCAGGCCAACCAAGGCTCTTATCTTGACTATCCCCCTACTCAGTAGCGGAATGCTGACTTCCTGAAGGAAGGACTGAGCTTACTTCCTTTAGCGTTGGATCTGCAGCCCTGCACACACAGTGCCCAGTGCTGTCAATAAACCTTGCCTGGGAAAAACCTAATTTCAAGAGCCTCAATGCCTGCATTAGTCAAACAGGACTGTAAAGCCTGGTTCACGCTGCCCAAAGACCACAGATGCAGCTCAGTGTGGTGCCCGCACAGTGCCTGGTATATGGCAGCATTCCTTTAGGGTGTTATTTTGGTGACAGGTGCTGATTGGAGGGTGACAGAGGTTTATTAGCTGCGGGTGAACTATAACTCATCCCTCTCTTTAATGCTTTTCTCAACCTGGAATTTTGCACTCAGCCTGGGCCTGGGAAGCTGGTTCTCCTGGAAAAGTTCTGTTCCACTTCTGCCAGCAATTCTGCCAAGGGGAAGGATGAGCGTCACCCCGAAGCTCCAGGGGTGACAGGGAGCAGAAGTGAAACAGGGTGACTCAGCGTCCCTCTCCCTGAGCTCCCGGGAGGGGGACACAGCATCTCCATTATGCACAGCTGATAAAGAAATGCACAGTAAAAAGCAGGGGCAACTGGAACATCTGCCCAGTCTTTTCTCTGGCAGATTCTCAATGCTCCAGGAAGTGGGCAATGTCTGTCCCCTGTCTGCACGTCATTATGTGAGGCCCAGCTAAGCCTCCCTTGTGGTTCAGTGGCCTGTTTCCTCCATGGGCCCCACAGGAGCCTCTGCCAGTGTGTGGGGGTTAAATGAAGAAATATCCACCTGAGAGCTGCTAGAAGCCAAGCCTCCCTCATAATTCCTCAACACTTCGGGGCCCACATGGTTAAGCTCAGAGCCCACATGGTTAAGAGGTATGGGTGTCCCAGCTTCACTTTCTGGAACACTCTCCTTTTTTCTCTTTGTCACTATAATGAAACTACAAGAGATCTCTTCCAGAAATAAAGACACAGAGCCCCAAGCTCAACAGGGACAATATGGGGGAGAGAGTTCTGCTTACCGAAGGAGTGTACAGCCTGTCTGGCCATAATCATCTCAGAAGTACCAGCTCATACAGGTGGGTTTGCTATGAGCCACTGTGGTGGGAATGAGAACTGTCTTATCTAAGAAACCTGGAGCGCCATGACTCAAATAATCTCAAGCAATCGCCACTATGACTAGATGGAGTCATTTATGTTGCCTTTGTCTTGTTTTCAGGCACCTAGCTTTAAATTAACTGCTCTAATAATCAGCAGCAATATGGTTGATAAAGAGTTCCTTGGGTGGTTCTTTTTTAAGGACTGTGTGGTGGAGGCCACTCCTGAGTTCCACTTCTCTGAATAAGCAACAGCTCCTTACTGTCTTTGCAAAAAGCCATGGCAGCTGTGGGGAAGGAGAGACATCAGGAACAGCTTCAAGAAAGACAGCCAATTTAGTGACTTCTCACAAAGCAAGCTGCATCCTTCACTCAGCTCGGCCTTGTGCTGGGATGAAGTGTGTGCACTCATTGTACTAGGTAAGCATGGGCTGAATGGGAAGTGGGCTGGATTTCCAGGACTCAATATTCACACTGTAGCTCAAAGGATAACTAGAAATAGCCCAAAGAAATAATGGTGAGCAGGCCTGGTATTCAACCTCAACTTCATTATTGGTTTTACTCTACTAAAGAAATTGCCTCAACAACTTAGAAGAATCCTTTTGCCTTCAAAAGAATACAATGACGTACATCTTCCCAAAGTCTTTATATGTTATTTCTAGAAGTTAAGTTTCTCTTTCTCAAATACCTCCTAGGTAAGGTGTCTGTCTGGTCAGCTACATCTTGAAGCCAAAAGTGCTGCAAATTGACTTGAAGAAAAGGAAGTTCTTGCATACTTCAACAGCTTGGCTGTAAGCAAGGTGACCTCACCTCCCCCCTCCTCCTTAGGTTTGAATTGAGAAACCCAGAGGTGACCACAGCCCTAGGCAACTATGTGCAAAAATGAGAAATGTCACTCGCCAGGTCTTCCCCTATGTTCAAGCAGAATCATCATCTGTAGTTTCAGGAACTAAGTGGCTTGACCATTTTGCACATAAGCCCTGTACATTGGACCAGGAGACAAGTAAGCAACAATTCAATTTAGAGTTCACTGAATCTTCTGGTTTGGGAAGGAAATTGCCAGTAATCAATTGCAGCAAGCATACAGGCTCAGGGCCAGGAAGAGAAAAAAAATCACTTTAATGGGCAAAGCAGATGTTGCTAAATTCATTGCAAAAGTGAAATGGGCACAGAGCCAGGCCTTGCATGGGAGATGCTGATCTGCTCTCTCAATGATGAAAACAGAGACGCTTCAAAAGTGGGGTTCGGGCGGGGTGTGGTGGCGCAAGCCTTTCATCCCAGCACTCAGGAGGCAGAGATAGGAGGATTACTGAGTTCAAGGCCACCCTGAGACTACATAGCGAATTCCAGGTCAGCCTGGGCTAAAGCAAGACTCTACCTCGAAAAACCAAAATAAATAAATAAAAGTGGAGTTTCATGAGGGGAGCTAGAGGTCTGGGTCCCTTAAGTTGAATGAAAGAAAATGCACCCAGGTGTTCAGGTCTCCCCCCCATACCACCACACGACTTAAAGCTCTTAACATCTCATTAGGATTTTAAGGAAATCCAAAATACTAGTTTAAAACTCTCTGAGGAGTCTTAGTCTATGCTCAGGGGATATGTGGTTGTAGAGCCTGATAAAGCTCTCAGCCTCCTTCAGCTGCCGGTTCCTCATCTGTGAAAGGGGCCTGAGCTCATCTTCATCAGAGCAGTGGTGAGGGTTAGTGATAATGTTTCTAAGCAGTAGAGACATGTCCTCATGGCTGAGACAAGACTGGCAATGGTAGGCACGGGAAGAAGGGCTTGGTAGCTGACAGGGCTGGAATGGATGGGGAGGATTTGTGGATTCACCACCGCCTCCCAGTGATGAAGTTGGCAGGCCCGATGCTTCTTGGTTTGTTTAGGCTCATGAAACAACTCGACGTCTGTAAGAAGCAGAGGTGTGATGATCACCGACTAAGGAAGCTCCCTGGATCTGCTCAGAATGTTCCTGAAGTAGCTTGTAATGCAATCCCTGTGGAAAACAGTTGATTCTGATTCCCCAAACCCGAAATGTTCTTTATTTCTGTAATTCCCACTCATCTTCAAGGGCTGACCAGAATTGCTTCCCTCGAAGTCATGGCAGATTCCCCTAGGCCTCACCGTCTTTTCCTACTCACACACTGCCTAGGTTTCAATCAGCAGCCACAAGTCTTTCCTGGAGCAAGACACTTGACATTAAACGTATTTGTTATAAACTTTATTACATGCTCAATTCTTTGGCCTACAGTAGTAAATTGTCTTACATTGATATTCGCCTGGACCATGTAGGTCTTCTCATATATTTGCTAAAATGTTGGAGGTCAAATATTGGTTTTTTATTAGCTCAATCTCTAAACCAGAGACAGGAAAAGCCGAGGGCTCCATTACTTTGTAAGTCGCGTCACCTTGAGATAAATTCCTCCCCCTTCCTAAGCCTTACTTCTCTCATCTATGAATTGAAGGGAGTAACAGCACCTTCCTTCTAGAGAAGTCAAGCCCACCCCCAGTGCTAGCTGAGAAGTCAAGCATGTGGGGAAGTGGGGTGGGCGGGTTAAGCCATGTCCAAGCACAAAGACCATCAGATTGCATTCACATCCCCTGAGATTTCCAGACCTCAGGCTTTTTCCACAGAGTGGCCACTCTCCAGAAAGCTGTGTCCAACGCAAGCATGTTTCCAAGTTGCCATCAGTTTTAGAATGTTCCTGATAAGGCAGCAGAGCTACAGAGGAGCTTTGGCAGCAAATGTCTGGGGGCTGGTGAGAGGAGGATGTTTACCAGAGCGCAAAGGCCAGGTCCTCAGCACAGAGGATTTTGGCCCAGACAGATCCTGGAGAAGACATTTTTTTTTGCCAAGCACAGACTCCATTCTCAGGTCCTGAAGTCAGCCTTAGAAACTAAACAAACCTTCCCGGGTTCACATTTGTTTACTTTTGACAAAATGCAACTTCCTGTTTGAAAGGAAAAGGGCAGTAAAGCTTTCTATAGCCTTCTGGGACATAGAGTCTCTCCTTGAAACAATTGATTTGCTAAGCATAAATGAATCAAACGGGCACAATGAGGATCTCCCTTCCCCTTAAAATTGTTCCCATTTTAATAGGGAAAGTGTTCACCAAAACCAAAACAAATATTTTTTCAACTGTTGGCCTGTGAGGATTGTTTAGGCCATTTCTTCTCCTGAGAGCAAGGAAAACAGGCATCAGGAGGGAGCCAAGCTGCATATGCTGTGTCAGAAAAGTCACTTGACACACTTGGGGGTTGAGATCTCAGTCGCACAGAAAGTCAGAAAGTTGAAGTTCCCACAGCCACTCAAACCGCATTCCTAGCATGGATACAGGACAATTAAATCTTCCATTATATAACTGTGTCAAAGCCACGTCCCTCAGGGTCCTGAGATTCCCTTGGATAGCACCAAGCTCGGCACGTAAATTTAAAACAACCCAAGTCCACCATAAGCCTTTTGCAATTATTTAGGATAATATACTCTACATGCATAGATGTAGAACGGTGTGCTTCAGAAATTAATTCCTAGAGTATCTAGCAAAGCTAGCATAAGATACAGAATTTAACTTGTGTTTACTTATACTGAAACAAGCCTGGAATCCTTTCATAGTAAAATATTAAATTTGTATAGGAACTTACAAACCATCTGGCCAAGCTCTCCTTGCCCACTTGTGCATAAACACACAACTAAAATGCATGAGCAACATGCAGATCCACAGACATTTCCTCCGTAGCCATAGACTTCTTACTTCTTAAGGCAAGAACTGCTTTCCCTCCGCTGTCTTTAGTACAGGACCATGGGTACAGTCAGGAGAAAGGTGCAAATGCACAAGCTAAAGAGCTGTCCCAGGCTAGAGAGTCAAGGTCAGTTATGTGTGCTGCCTACAGACTCCCACTGTGGACCCACTAGATCGCAAGCTTCTAGAGAAACTGCCTACACTTCTCTTTGACCAGTATGCTGTGTAGGAATAAGTACCCCACGTGTGTTGAGTAAGTAAAAGAAGCAAGCAGAGACTTCCAGTGAAGATGGTAGAATAGGGCCTTACCAAAACACCTGGGGGGGGGGAGGCAAGATAACACATGATACACTTTTCTACCAAAAAGCAAAAGTGCATAGGGAATTATGATCTCACAGAAGCAAGAGGGAGCTAGGAGCTTCCAGCAACCACACAATCAGCCAGGATGGGGCTCTAGCCAGCAGCCACTGGGAAGAATTTCTACTCACCACGCCCTGCCTGAGCCAGCACTAACAGAACTACTCACACCACACAGGCCTTGCAAAATTAAAAAAATAAAATAAAAATAAAAATAAACCCGAAGGGCAAAACAATGGGGTCCAGCTGAGCAGCTTTAGAAGAACTGCAGAGACACTCTCCACAACCTCCCCACACCCAGCCCCAGGAACCTCTGGAGATCTCAGGATGTCAGGGGATCAGAGCCACCCCTCCCCCACATAGCCAATCGGACAGCAGACCTAGTCACCTGAGCTGAGGCCACAGTGCAACCGAGAGGGAACCAGCTTCACATTCAGCAGGTGAGACACAAAGTCACCCCAAAAGATAGTGGTGACCACTGGGAGGACTAAAACATGGCAAAAGAGCTGAGAAGAAACGACAAGTGTCCATCACACCCTCCAAGGCTCAGGGACCCTTGCAGAAGGGTGGCAGAAAGAATGGAAAAGCCAAAGGAAGGAGAGGACTGCTTACAATGCTGTCATCCAGACACAAAGTGACCTTGATATTCGTGACCTCACAGCGGCTAACGCTACCTACACAAGGCCTGCAAAATAGGAGGGCGAAACGATGGCGTCAAAACACAGGAGAGACTAGCTGCAAAGAAGGGGTTCAGTGCCAGGAGGATTTGAGAGGGAGAAGAGGGGAGTGTTGGGAGGAGATTCTGATCATGGTATGTTGTCTATATTTATGAAAGTAGTCAAGAAAAAGTTACAAGAGAGAGAATTAATGAATAATCGGATAGAATATCTTTCTGAAGTGATTTCACATCCTCCACACCTCTAGGAGACTGGGCTTAAGGAGAAGTGGGTTTGTGCATATTTCATGAAACAAGATGCCACCTCCTCTCTCTCACAGAGAGCCAGTTCACCTCCTACAAAGCAAAGCTGACCAGGTGTGTGACTCCCTCTTAGCCCTTATGTCGGGTTCCATCCTACCTGTCCATCTTATCTGATACCATCCCACCAAGTGAACTTCTCCCAGGTTTTGAGCAGAGTGAATCTTCCATGACTTTATGCTGTTGAGTGTGCTGTGACCTCTGTCCCATGACCTCACTATTCCCACAACCATGTCATCACTACAGCCATCACTGCACTGACCACTGCACTCTCCTCCTCCACCATGAGCATCACCACCATGGCCCCCCACCGTCTTTACCTCCACCTCACTACCATCCCTTAAACTTTAAAATAATAATAATTCTCTCTCAGGGCCAGTTCAAATAGAACTGCCTAACACCTCTCAGAGTTCGGTTCAAGTTTTGAGCTTCGACAATCATTTGTTCTTAACTATACTGAGTGCACAGCGCTTTTGATTTATCGAATTGCAAGTCCTTTCTGCATCCTATATCCTCTGCTAGATCCTGAAGCCCCGGCTGAAAGGAAATACGCAGGGAGAGCCTGACCACACATCACAGAGCAGTGTGGGTGAGGAGGAAGGAAGTCTGTGAAGAATGGTGCCCTCCAGAGCTGAGACCGAAAGTCTTCAGAAATTGCTAGCTTTGGCTTTCATTAAAATGTGGCAGAAACTGCCTCTACAGCCTCTTCTACTATCATTCTGAGTTTCACAGTTTTCCTTTGAATAGTCATTAAACAAAATTACCAAGAACCTGTTCAGCCTTATATTCCAGACATGTTGGGGAGAGACAAAACCAGACTCTCACACAATCTAGAATAGGGTGCGGTGGGGGGGCCATAGGAAAAGGGTGTTTGAGAGTGAAGGAAACATCCCAAAGGAAGGGAGGTTTGAGCTGGAGTCTGGCAGTTGGGTCAGGTCTAGAGAGGTCATGAGAGAGAAGAGGGCTCTGTGATGAGATCTGTTTTGCTGTCTAAGCTTTGTCTCCATCCAGCCCCTTGCCCTTTCTGTTCCCTCTACCCAGAATGCTCTGCTACTGGATCTTCATTCGGGTCAGCTCAGAAGCAACCTTAGTAGAAAAACTTTCCATAACTACCAGCCTAAACAACCTCACTTCCACAATACGTTCAAGCCTGGTGATTCTCAAACATTAGCTTGAAAAGAAAGCCGAGATTCTACACTTTTAACAAGGTCGAGGTCATTGTGATATAATGCCACCGGTCTATATCATCACGCCTGATTTTCTTGATGTCATCTATCACTATATCGTCTTGTCCATCAATTTTTATTAGTTATCCACGCATAATACTAATCAGTACGACTATAGCAGGAATTCTATGAAATCAGGCCTTCTGTCCCAGGATTTTACATTTCTCTGCTAACCTAGGCCTCCATGATGGGACACTAGCAGGCCTGTGGGCAGTCTCAAGAAGCCTGTGCCATGACGATGGGTTTCGCAGTCTCTTCCTCTTTGTTCCACCCCAGCAGCCATCAGAAGCTCACCCCTGGGAACACACTGTCCTCTCCCGCTCACGTTCCCGTGAATCCCTTAGTGATTCTGGTCAAAGCTACACTCTGCTCCTGATTCCTGACTTGAAGGAATTCTCAGATCCTGTGCTGTCTTCTTTGTCATTTCTGAATGTCCCTAGGCTCTGCGAGCTACAAGACCTCAAAATTGTTCTTAAAAAGCCTTCTTTCTGATTATGAAGCAAATCTTATTCTGCAACTCAGTGCATCTTTCAACCTAGGATTGAATACACTCCCGTTTTCTCACTTTTCAAACCAACCAACATTTTCTAAATATTCTTTTTTCCTTCCTTGACATTGGTGAGCACCGTGAACAAGGATCACCATCACAGGACTTTCTGGATCATCTGTGCAGGGATGTGGTACACCAGGTATGGGGAATTCCAGAGGACAGGCACGGCCTCAGGGAACCTGAGACCTAAAGTCTAATCTCAGAAGAAAAGCAACTTATACACAAAAAGAGAGCTAATGTCCCAATGCAGACTAGAACAAATGCCAAATGAGGGGCTGGATAGATGGCTCAGAGGTTAAGGTGCTTGCCTACAGAGCCTAATGACCTGAGTTTGATTCCTCAGTACCTACCTAAAGCCAGATGTCACAAAGTGGCGCACACATCTGGAGTTTGTTTCCAGGGCCAGAGGCCCTGGAGTGCCCATTCTCTCTATCTGTTTCTCTTCTATCTTTCTGCTTACAAATAAATAAATAAAATTTTTAAATGCCAAATGAGTGGCATGTAATACAATGTGCTGTGAAAAGTGAAATGGGTCCAGAATGACCATTTTCTCATCTTTTAATATTTGATATTAACTGACACATAAAAGTGTACATATTGTTAGGATGTAGAGTGATATTTTTATACATGCATACAATATCTACTGATCAGATCACTTCATCTCAAGAATTTCATTTCTTTATGATGGAAACATTCAAAATCCTCTCTGTTTAGTACCCCATTGAACCATGCAATTAATTGTTGTCAATTACCCTATGATCCTAAATAACATTAGAAATTATTCCTCCAATCCAGCTGTAGCCCTGTACCCATTAATCCTTCTTCTCCTCTGGAACCCACTATTATACATATTACTTCTATGAGATCAACTTTTTTTTAAGCTTTCAAATATAATTTGAGAATATGAGATATTTGCCTTTCTGTGCCTGACTTATTTCATTTAATGCAATGTCTCCAGTTCCATGCATGCTGCTATAAATGACAGGATATCCTCCTCTTGATAATTAAGACCTATTCTACTGAGTATGTATATGCCACAATTTTCTTTCTCTACCCATAAGTGGACACACAGGCTGATCTCATATCTTGGCTACTGTGAATAATACTCACTGAGCACAGTAGTGTAGATGTTTCTTCAACATTCTGGTTTCCTTTCCTTTGGATATACTACCAGAAGTAAGCTTGGTGGGTTATATTGTAATTCTATTTGTAGTTTTTCTGAAGAACTTCCATGCTGAATTCTAAAATGGCCACACTCATTTTAATTCCCTCCGACAGTGTGTGAGAGTTCTTTCTCGGCATCCTCACCAGTATTTTCTTGTTCTTAGGGTATTTTTTGATACTAGGTATAATATTTTGTAGTAGTTTTGATTACTTACAAAGAGCAAAGCACTATGTAAGTACTAGAGAATCAAACCCAGGTCCTTAGGCTTTACAGGCAAGTGCCTTAAATGCTGAGCCATCTCTCCAGCCAAATGTTGGGTATTTTTTATACAACTTGACATTTGTACATC